>JACBYL010000843.1:0-27988 GCA_015266385.1 Trichoderma oligosporum | reverse complement strand
AAAGAGGACCAGCAGAATCCTGGAACTGGAACCAAAGCTCTTAGCCAGCCAACGAAGACCTTGCACCGTTTGGCAGCACTTTGAGCACTTTGGGAGGTCACCAGCGTCTTGATGCTCCTCATTGCCCCACCCCACCATTCACACCAGATCATCCGCCTTTCTTTTTTTTCTTTTCCCCAAGCCGAGTCGAACTGGCCATTCTTCTTCTTCTTCTTCTTCTTCCTCCTCCTCCTCCTCTCCCTCTCTCCCACTCTCCTCCTTTCTAGGACGATACGACTCTTAATTTTTTTTTTTGCCTTGGTGCAGACTTTTAACCCTTGTCCACACACTTCTCTGCATCTTCCATTTTCCCCCCATCTGTCGTCCTTCTATTTGCTCTTTTCCAACTTCTTCATTTAGCGGGCAGTTCTGCCCCGGAGGTTCCATCTTTTCTTCCTCTCACACTTTTCCTGTCTCCTGTCTCCTTCTTTCCCTCTCTCTTTCACGTTTCTCCTCGGTACCTTGCCTATTTTCCTCCAAGCCAAATCTCGGTAGCTATCTTCCATAATGTCGCGACCCACGACTCGCATGAACGAGTATTTCGTGCCCCGAGATGGCATCGATCGTGAAGTCATCTCCGCTGATATTTGCCGCTACCTGGGCAATGATGCTTTGGTGCGGCCTGGCCATTATGAGGTACGCCTATTTCAGCAACATTAATCAATGACTCCAAAAAAATCAAAAAGAAAATCAATCAAAATCAAAATCAAAATCAAAATCAAAATCAAAAAAAATGGACCAAAGATGTTTAGCTTCAACAGCTGCTAACAATTACCTAGAACCCGCAGACTGGTCAACCTGTTCAAGGCTATTATATCACGGCCTACCGGAACCTGACGACCGTGAGTTCTGCTCTTCTTTTTTTCCCACATATCAACTGAATAAATCACCTGGTGTCGGGATATAAAAAAATTTTTTTTTTTTTTTTTTTTTTTTTTTTACTAAGACGAATCATTCTCAATATGTAGGCCATGATTGAGGACCTCAAGGCCGACTCGGCTCGATGGGATAGGGAACGCCGTGCACAGACGGCGCGCAACAGCAGCGGAGGTATCATCGCCTCGAGAGATGCCAGTTACGGTGCCCCTAGACCGAGATCTAACTCGCCTACAGTCCAATACCGCTATTCTGAGACGCACCAGTCTCGGCAGCACCATGGTCCCACTGAACCGCCCTTCCGAGATGATGCTTATCCTCGTGATGGCCTTTATGACGCTCCAAGGTACCCAGGAACTGGCGCCCAAGGATATAACGGTGCCTCCGGCCCTTACCAACCTCAGCAGCAGCAACAGCAGCAGCAGCAGGGTTATGCTCCTCCTAGTGGTGGTGCATACGGCGGCGGCGGCGGTGGCGGCTTTCAGCAGCCTCAGCAATCTCCCGGACCCGCTGCTGATGCCCGATATGGCGGAAATCCTCAAGGCGGTCCTATGATAAACCAAGGATACCAGAATCCGGATGGTCCTTATGTTTCAACTGGAGCCAACATGCCTCCCAGGAGCTACCCCAATGACCCATATGCCGGAGGCCACCCTGGATCATCTGTACCGGCATCTCACCAGTCCGCCTATGCTTCAGCACAGTCTGTCCCACCAGGATATCCCGCCCCTAATTATCAGTATCCTAATCAGGCTCCTTCGGGTGCTCCACCCTACACTATGCAGCCCCAGGATCCCTTCTTCGGCCGAGGTGCGTCTCAAAACAAAAACCACCCCAAGCCTACACCCAATTTGAATTCGCTTGTCTGATTTTGTAGCTTCTCCAGCAGGCCAAACCGCTCAGCAACCACAAGGGTATGCCTCACAAGGACATGCATATGATGAAACCCCTCCTCCAACTCGCACTTCTGTGCCTCCAGCAGCAGAGTCCCAGACGCCTCCACGGGAATCAAGTACGCGTTTAAGTGACCGGGAAAGCGACAGGACCCATCGGCCACCACCTCCTCGTCGATAAAAGGAAGAAAATAATTGCATGAGTGACATGTCTTGTTGGGGGGTGTGGATTGATTTTCTGACCTAATTTACTTTTTTCTTTTTGCTCAGAGCTCAATCGCCCTCCGGATTTGAATGTCTTGCTCCTTTTCACTTCAACAACTTAGATACGCTCCTCCAGGCAGGCATGCATCGGTAAAAAGCTTTTTCATATGGATTTTACACCAAAAAAGAAGATCGAAGACCACAGGATAATTTCTTAGACTGGATGGCCTTTCATTTATTTATTTTTGCAGCTATTTTGCCCTGCCCCCTTTTCCGGACCCCCTGGATCGAAAAAAAAAAAGATTTCCTTAGGAGATGCGCCAAGTTTGATTCTGTCGCGCCTTTTCTCAACGTTATTGGAATCTGGGTTTTGCACTTGACCATATCATCTCCTTTTCTGAGCTTTTGACAAATGATGCATTTGTTTTTGTTTTTTTTCTTCTCATTTTTTTTTTTTCCTTTTTTTCTTCTTTTTCTGTGTCTTTTTGTGGTTGGCATGGGTCAAATAACTTGAGCTTTGTTACCGGCTACGAGGATAGCCGTGGATGAATAACGCTGCATATGTTTGAAAGTACTAGCTCCCGGCGCAAGGTGGTAAAAGAGGAGCGCATCTCTGCATGCTCCTTAAGGGTGGTGGACTGTCTTGAAACCTTGCTGCCCCGGACTGGCCATGGGCGGAGTTTTATTTTGTTTTGTCTGGACTTGGTTTTCCCTTGGCGATCGCTGAGCACTTCTCAACCTATATATTTGGTTTGTCTCGATCAATGATGCCATTGGTTTATTAATATACTAGCAAAGCTGGACTCCAGGGCAGCAAGGTGAGCCTTTTATGGTATGTATATATTAGCCATAACCTGACGAAAGGATCATTTTGCCATTGTCCTTTTCTTCTCATGCTCTTTTTTCTCATCTTGTCCATTGACTGCTCGCCCTGATATGTGAACAAACGTATGGAAGCCTCTTGGGAAACCCGTATCCTTCTGATCGCCCAATTGACTTGACTCCAGTTGTAGAGGGTTGTCAACCCTTTTTTTTTTTTTTTTTTTTTTTTTTTTTTTTTTTTTTTTTTTTTTTTTTACATTGACCCAACTTTTTGATATTGGAGCTCAGGATTTCGTAACAAACTGTGGATCTGGTGTATCTGTTACAGAATTAGTAGAAAATACAATAGCAAGGGCTCCTAGCCTCTCAGCATGGTCAGTATCGTATTATCCCAGTTATGGGGCCCCAAAAGAGTACTACTTGTCGAGCAAATCTACTCGTTCTCCTGATCAACCCTAAATTCGCTTTCACTAAGTTTTGTATCAGAGTATGAAGGTTTATTTATATAGGCGGGAATATAGATTGGGCTTGTCTATATACTTGAAATAAATATAGTAAATATGTATATATACTTAAAAGATAATAATTGTAAGGATATAATAATAAGTAAAAGAAGTGGTGGCCTCAAGGTAAGATATCATGCTGTTCCATTGTTGCCTCTTTCTGACGCTATTGTTAACGCTTTTGAGCTGTAGGAAAGATCATCATCACCACTCGCGGACCACGCAAACTCTGATGTATGGCAGCATGCCATATTTTGGGTTGCTGCTGAATATCTCATACTGTTCGCGGCCACAAATAAAGGGCATGAACAATGTGCTCCTTGTAGCTGTGTAAATGCCGTTCCGCATTTAGTTTCGATTCTCTTCCGGTGCCGAGATAGCTGACAATCATGAGATACTGAAGATTCATTTCCCTTTTCTTTCTCTCCATCTCTCTCCCTCTCTCCATTTTGGCAGCTGAGCAAGGCTTGTAATTAAAAATCAGGATTATGGTCAGGATTCAAACTTAAACCCGAGGTACTGTGGTGAAGGTGGATAGAACATGGCTATAACATATCTTCTGGCGACTTTCCTAAAAGCAATAGCTTCTCTCATCGACAACAGCCAGCTGCGTAAAATAATATGTCGCTTTGACCTAGAATTGTTATAGTCAACTAGAGTGACAATTGCTCCTCAGACTAGCGAAAGTTCTCACATGCTGTTGTCAACACGAATCTTGGCTTGCGATGATATTTGCTTGAAGTTGCATCAAATTCACCCCATATAAACTCAAACCCAGCCATATTCACGGAACCCAAGACAATCTAAAAGTCTGTTGAAAAGGTGGTCATGTCATTGCTGCTTCATATGTGGAATTGGTAACTGCTGCAAGCAAAAGCTGTGAACACAACTTGACAAACATCTTATTGAACACGAGGCAAAAGCAATGGTATGCTAGCGGAGATGATTTGGCGAGATTCACCTCAGAGACATACGAATAGTATGGACAAGTTACACTTGTACGAAAGCAGATTGCTGGTAGGGCTTGAGCAAACTGCTGGACATTTAGACGTATGCAGATGGGCAATCGACAATAAAGCATCCTATATCTAGCAAATCGGAGAGACTAGTTTCGTCTCGGGTGTCAGCCGTGCTTGAAGAGTTGTTTCATCTTAGAATGATCACACAATCAATATTCTTTCATTCGTCCATAATGCCCCTCTGTGGAGCGTCGTCATTTATTGGATGTCCAAGGGGACGAGAGATGGAACGGCTAGCAAATTGTTTTGACAAAGAACTTTCAAAGCGAGTCAGATATCTCATCCCTTCCTGACTTGCTGGTCTCGACATTAGCCACGAATATGATAAGAGAGAACAGCAGCATTGCTTAGAAAGATGGTGGCTTACAGCAAACGCCCAAGCCATGCGTTTGAAGGGTCATGCACTGGTCCGCCATGGCTGTAACACCAACACTAGAGGGTAGTTACGCACGAACAAAGAGACACACAGAAAAAGTCATCATGAAAAAGGAGCAAAGCGAATAGATATCTTTTTGGGATTGTGAAGCAAACATCGAGCAAAGACTGTCGAAGATTGCGAAGTGATTGGTAATGCATTAGTTGAACTCTTCCCTAACATAGTGTAATAGAACATCATGGAAATAGGCGGCGAAAGCGGTGAGTTGAGATATGTACTGACATTCTGATCATCCGGCTGTTCCTGCTTTTTTCAGATCAAACCAACGAACTGCGCCCGCCATGATACCGGAAGCGGAAGGGAATTTCTCCGGCATTTTGCCATCTTTCTCACTGGAGCAGACCATTTTATCATTTTATCACTGAATGGCAAAGGCACTTATGAAGTACTATCATATGCATTGATTGTCTGCCAGGGTTTAGCCGCCATTATGCGATGATGAATGCTGTGAGAAGAGCTGATTGATTAGACGGCGTAGGCAGACACAGATATGCCTTATCGGCGCTGTAATTTTTGCAGGTACCCCGTACAGATAACAAAGGCGGTACTAGGCACCTTGAATTGTACTCCCGTAACATTGTGTACGTACGTCATTGGTAGTCGGTACAACAATGAGCTTTGTGCACTTCGCTATCTGGACAGGTTACCGGTACCAGTGTCATGTATGTCAGCAAATTAGATAAGAGTAAGAGAGCACACACAAAGTAGAGAGAATTTTGTTTTTGGAAGCGTAAGTCGGCCGCCATCACCAATAAAGAGTTTACAAGTTTGATGAATTAATTAATATTAATTAATAAAAGTCTCATATTGTCCCTATTGCGTGTGCATTTTTTTCTTTATCAGCGGCTTATCATATCTTCCTCGTAGGTAGGTGTACCTACAGTACCTACTAGGTAGTACCTTAGTTTGAGCCAATGTCTGCCCTACCCAAGGTACCCAGAACTTACGTCGTCAATTGGGCTGACTTAGAAGGCGACCATGATCCTTTAGCGCTTGAGAGCCCCCCCCTAACTGGGTGCATCCTGCATCTCCCAGGCTTATTGGGCCACTGAAAAAAAGAGCACCTCATCCCTATTTTTTTGTACTACAGGGGACTCAATCTCACCGTCCTTACCTGCGAAAAAGCTACAACAACAAACAATCTTTCATCACCGCCTTGAGGCTCGTTGTGCCGCCGCCTGTTCAACTTTTCTGCCGGGCTGATTGATTCTTCCATCTCCGTTGCGCCAGCCTTAGGACGGCCTGCCGTATATTCGAAAAGTCGGTCGACCTCTCGTAACGCCATCTGTTGTCGCTGTCGGTTGCCCTCTCGCCTTAGAACGATTAATTTCTGTTCCCTTTATTTTATTTTATTTTTTCTCGCCCTTTTTTCTTTCTTTTACTATTGGGTGGGCAGCTTTGGTCGCTGGATAGATGCCCCGCCATCAGGTCCTCCCAACCTAACGCCTGCAAAAAAAAGTTGTTTCGACCTTTTCGACTAGGCCGCCTTTCCTCTTATCCTCTTCCGCGCCAACGACAACGACACTCACTCTGTGTTGTCGTCCGCTCCTATTTCATACCCCAGAAGTATGGATTTTGCTGCTGTCAGGGCTTTGCTCGCTGCGAGCTTGGACACAGTCGCCGATAACAGGCGACGTGCTGAGCTTCAGCTGAAGCAGGTGAGTTTTCTAGAATCATCTTTTTGTGTCCCTCCGCTGCCACCGCCCGCCCACCATCTGTCCGAAGCGTGAATGCAGCAGGCAAGAATGAAAAAAAAAAAAAAAAAAAAAAAGAAACAACAAGAAAAGGGAAACCACAGAAGGAGAGAGAGAGAGAGAGAGAGAGAGAAACACCCCGCCAACAAAGATTCTCAAATACAAAAAGCCCCTCTTCCTTCTTTGCCCCTCATGTCGGTTTTCCTTGTGCTAATGCGCTGTCCCTTGTCTCTTCGGTTTTAGGTCGAGGATCATACCGGGTTTTTGACCTGCTTACTCGATGTCTTGGAAGCAGAGCAAGATGCCAGCGTCCGCCTTGCCAGTACGTCGTCGCAACCCCTCCTTCACACTGCTTCCTGATGAGAAGCTACCGATAGCTAGTGGTGGAAGAATAAAAAGAAAGAGAGAGTGAGAGAGAGAGAGAAAGGGAAAAAAGACTCTAACAATTGTCTCTCCAGCCGTCATTTACATCAAGAATCGAGTAAATCGCTCTTGGTACCAGGCAGAGGGTATCCCCAACGAGAGCTCAATAGCGGAAGAAGAGAAAGTTCGAATCCGAGACCGCCTAGTGCCTATCTTGGCTTCATCTGAAGGACTCGTTCGCCAGCAGCTTATCCCTGTCCTGCAGCGCATTTTGCAGTGCGATTTTCCCAGCCGGTGGCCACGTTTCCTGGAATTCACCTTGGAGCTGTTAAATACTAACAATGCGAACTCTGCGCTTGCCGGGTTGCAATGTCTCCTCGCCATCTGCCGTGCGTTCCGTTACAAGTCCAACGAGAGTCAAGACAGACAGCATTTCGACAACATCGTTGAAGCAAGCTTTCCTCGACTCTTGTCTATCTGCAATGAGCTGGTGAATCAAGAAAGTGACGAGGCTAGCGAAATGCTACATTTGGCTCTCAAAGCGTACAAACATGCTACTTGGGTATGGATGGCCTTTTACTACTTCTTCTTCATCTTCTTATTTGACTTTGTTCCTTATTCTTCCCGCCTTTTCTTACTTCGGTCACATTCCTCTTTTTTTTTTTTTTTTTTTTTTTTCCCTCTTTTTTTTTTTTTTTTCTTTTTTTTTTTTTTTTTTTTTTTTTTTTTTTATAACCTTGAAGAACGAACGATCAAGAGCTAATTAATATGCTATCGTCTACTCTAGTTGGAGCTTTCGCCTTACTTGCGGCAAGACCATATCAATATCGCCTGGTGCACTGTATTCCTCCAAACCGTTTCCAAGGCTGTCCCCGCCTCCGTTATGATGGGCGAAGTGGCCGACCGAGAAAAACACCACTGGTGGAAGGCCAAGAAGTGGGCTTATTTCAACTTGAACCGCCTATTTATCAGGTACTTATGATCCACAATCTCCTTCTTTTTTTTTTTTACCTCATCTATTGTTTTTCTCTCCTATTGGGTTTGGAACAATGCGCGAAAGTGCGGCTAGGCTGATATATTTTGCCATAGACATGGAAATCCGACGAGTCCGGGCAAAGAGGATGGAGCCGTTCAATTTGCCAAAAATTTCACCACCACTATCGCCCCTGAAATCCTGAAGCATTATCTCCAAGAAATCGAAAAATGGGTTGCCAAGACTTCTTGGCTTAGCAGACCTTGCCTGTCCTACATCTTAGTCTTCCTCGATGAGACAGTGCGGCCGAAAGAGATGTGGGTGCACCTCAAGCCACACTTGACCAACCTCGTTACCCATTTCGTATTCCCGGTCCTCTGCTTGTCGACAGAAGACGTTGAGCAATTTGAAGAAGAGCCGGAGGAATATCTTCACCGCAAACTCAATTACTTCGAGGAGGCGTCTGCTCCTGACGTCGCAGCCACAAACTTCTTGGTCAACCTCACCAAGAACCGCCGAAAGGAAGTTTTTGAGATTCTCAAATTCGTCAACGCCGTCGTTAACGAATATGAGCAATCCACCGACGACAAGAAGAACCACATTGCCAAGGAGGGAGCTCTCAGAATGATTGGAACTTTGGCTCCTGTTATCCTTGGCAAGAAGAGTCCCATTGCTGATCAGGTCGAGTATTTCCTTGTCCGCTACGTCTTCCCAGATTTTACAAGCCCCTTGGGTTATCTTCGTGCTCGAGCCTGCGACACCATTGAGAAGTTCGAGCAGCTCAACTTCCAGGACCAGAACAACCTGCTCACCATCTACCGGAACATTCTGGACTGCATGGCAGACCCAGCACTGCCGGTTCGTGTAACTGCAGCCCTCGCACTGCAGCCCTTGATCAGACACGAAATCATCCGCACAAGCATGCAGCAGAGCATCCCCACCATCATGCAGCAGCTTCTGAAGCTAGCTAATGAGGCCGATATTGACGCATTAGCGAACGTTATGGAAGATTTCGTTGAAGTGTTCGCCACGGAACTCACGCCCTTTGCCGTTGCCCTTTGTGAGCAGCTGCGAGATACCTATCTTCGCATTGTTCGAGAGCTGTTGGAGAAGGAGAGCAAGGCTGGTGATGATGGCGAGCTGTACAACGATTACGATGACAAGAGCATTACGGCATTGGGTGTTTTGCAGACTATCGGAACGCTGATCCTTACGCTCGAGAGCACGCCCGATGTCCTTCTTCACATTGAGGCGGTTCTCATGCCCGTCATAAGGATAACACTGGAGAATAAGCTGTACGATCTCTACAACGAAGCCTTTGAGATTATCGACAGCTGTACATTTGCCGCCAAGGGTATCTCTCCCAATATGTGGCAGGCCTTTGAGTTGATCCATACCACCTTCAAGGCAGGAGCTGAGTATTATCTGGAAGATATGCTTCCTGCACTCGACAACTTTGTCCAGTACGGCGCGTCGACCCTAGTCCAAAAACCAGAATACGTCCAGGCACTCTACTCGATGGTGGCTGACATGTTCACCGACACTGTAGAGGGAGGTGTCGAGCGGATATGCGCCTGCAAGTTGGCCGAGGCCATGATGCTCAGTCTCCGGGGTAGCATCGATAACTGCGTCGAGGGCTTTATTAACATGGCCATGAACATTTTGGGCAATCAAGATGTCAAAGTCAAGAGCTACAAAATCCACCTTATGGAGATGGTTATCAATTCTGTCCACTACAACCCCATGCTCACTCTTCAAGTCTTGGAGAACAAGGGCTGGACGAATCGATTCTTCAGCCTGTGGTTTGGTAGCATGTCGTCATTTAGCAGAGTCCATGACAAGAAGCTGTGCATCGTGGCCATCTCTGCCCTGCTGAGTATCAATCATGAGCAAGTTCCCGCCAGCATCTCTGTTGGATGGCCGCGGCTGCTCCAGGGAATCACAGAGCTCTTCCGAACCCTGCCTAGCGCCATGAGGAGTAAGTCTTTGTGCATTGTCTTTTTTTTTTTTTTGTGGGGGGTAGTCTTTTGCCTTTTTCTTTTTTTTTTTTTTTCTTTCCTTTTAATGTTTTCCCCCTTCGCTTTTTTTTTTTTTTACATCTCTGTATTATACGTCCTGGTGCTAACTATGAAAACAGACCGAGAGGATGCCCTTCGCGATGATTTCACTCTGGAAGCAAGCTATGATTACCTTGATGAAGACGAGTGGGATGAGAGAGATGTGGCATGGAATGGTGATGAAGATCCCAGCTCCACAGGCGAAGAAGAGGCGCCAGAGACAAAGGACGAAAGCGCAGCTTATCTGGAATTCCTGAACGAAGAGGTGAGTCGAAAATCTTGAATCAAATCATGTTTCAACCGCCCTTTTGTAGTGGCTAACACATGTCTTTTTTTTTTTTTTTTTTTTTTTTTTTTTTTTCAGGCACAGAAGTTCAGTCACGTAATTGACGAAGAAGAAGAGGAAGAACTTGGCGAGGATAGTGTACTCCTCGAGTCACCATTGGACAAGATCGAACCTTACCAGCTCTTTAGAGTAACCCTGTTGAGTGAGTCGGATTTTATCACAGTTCATTGCCCCTTATTGGTTTGCTTTTATCGGGTATACGTTTCCTCTCTTTTGCTAACCAACAATTTTTTTTTTTTTTTACTTTTTCTTAGAAATGCAACAAGAACAACCTCAATTTTACGCTAATCTTGCGAGCCACCTCTCTGCTGAGGAACAAGGACTCATCCAAGACATCATTGTTAAAGCAGAAGAGGTAGCTCAGGCACAGCTTCAGGCACAACAAACAGGAATCCCTCCGCACGGCGCAGCTAATGGTGGTACCAACTGAACTGAACGCATTTGTGATATGATGGGAAAGATTGGGTGTGGAGAGAAAGTCTTGTATGATGGCTGCTATGTTGGGACTCGTACTGTTATCACCCAAGGGGTCTCTGGCGAGTAAGCTTACTTTTATGAGGAGATGAACTTGATGATATTCCCCTATGTCAAGCAACAGATGTGAGTGGGCGACGGAGACGATGAGAGATGAGAGATGAGAGAAACAAACAAAAGTCTTTTTTTTTAATCAAAAGAAAAAAAAAAGCTGAAAAGGCAAATATCAAGGAAGAACCCCCAAAAAAAAGAAAAAAAAAGAAAAAAAGAGATACTAGACAGTGCAAACATGGATGCTGACGAGAAAGGAAGACAGCGGAAGAATGAAGGGATTGCATCAACAACAAGGTAAGTCTCCAGATGGATTGCAACATGGCTGTTGTGATTTGAGCAGCACAAGAGGACAGATTATTTGGATGGGGAATCTTTATTTCATTTTCTAATCTTTTCCCCCTATTTTCCTTTCTTTTCCTATTTTCTTTCTCTGTGACTCAGGCGCAGGCTGGTGATTTGCTGCCAATATGAACAAGAGCACATGAGCATTAACGGGTGGTGTTTGTGCGTTGATGTGCGGCTGGATACTGATTATACAGAGGAGAGGCATTATGTATGGTAGGCAGTAGGATGTTCTACAAGTATAGTGTAGGTACTTTGGTTTTAGTTTACCTTGGTGCTTAGGGTTAGTTTGATACTTTGGTACTTCCTGGATACCTAGTTAGTAGGTATTGTTAGGGTTAGTCCACACCTACACACGCATATATAGGTACATGTATACATGTATGTATGAACTACGAAGGGGGAAAATATTCAAAGTGAACTGTTGTGTTAGTGAGTAAAGGTGATAATGGTGGGTGAGAGAGTAGACGATGTCGGGTATCACGAATGTAAATTGAAGTTTATGTTATGAAGTTTATGTTATAACCCAGTAGAGCTGAGTCGCCCAAGGTACAACTACTACTACCTCTACTACTATGGTAGTACCAAGGTTAGGTTGGTACTATAAGCCCTGGAAAGTACTGTGTACTTGTACTTTCGCACTACAACCAGCACCTAACATGCCCCGTAATGCAGTGGCCATTCGGCGGTCTCCGGTGCTGCGGCGGCATCCGCGTCCCGCTATAGCTGTTTTCACCGAGAGGGTCTTCGGCGCTCAGCTGACCGAACTTCACCCCGCTATAGGCCTTGGGATAGCTCACTAAAAGGTATCGGGTACTTTGTATGGAGTAATGGAGGCGCTGAAAGTCCCCTTCTCATTGGCACTACAGCGCATCTAGGCCCATCTTTTGCACCTACAGTGCCGTATCAAAAGTGACGACTCAAAATAAAAACACACTAAATAAAAATCATATAAACTTATACTTTTTACACCCTTATAATTTAATATTTTTATACAATAATATAATTTTAAAACTTATTAATATATAATTTAATGTTATTAGCTTATAATAGTTTTATTTTTAAAATCTTTTAATAAATATGTATTAAGATAATTAAGGTTAAAGTTATTGAAAATTACTAAATATATTAACCACTATAATTATAGTGCATTATAGTGCTTATAGCGCTATAAATATAGCCCTATAATCTTTCTAAAGTCGCTATAGTCCACTATATATATAGAGGGATTGATTTTATAAATATTCTTTATTTTATATATATACATAATTATATATATAATAAAAAAATTAAATTAGAAATAATTTTTTTTAGTATTCTATTATAATAATAAAATATTTTTAAATTTTTAAAAAAATTTAATATCCTTTTATTTTATATTATAAAACCTAGTCTTTTGTTATTTTAATATGGGGTTTTAGAGCCGAGTCGTGACTTTTGAATCCCCACTGTATTAGCACTGCCTAGTAACACGTAAGGGTATGTAAACAAAAACAACAACGCGTATTTGACGATTGAATTTACTATCAAAATCAATGGAAGAATTTCCTCCTGCCTTCAAGGCTGCTGCCGCAATTCTAGCTGATCGCGATTGACCTCCACGACTTCGAAAAGCATTTTCTATGCATAGCGCTGCTGTATACTTCAACGCAAGCCCTTCTGCTATTCAATGCATGATTTCCTCTCTCATAAGCCTTAATCCTCTCCCACAATAGCCCAGCCAGCCACAGGCTCTTACAAATGAAGAAGATAAAGCCTTAGTTATATATGTAATGTAGCTTCAATAAAGAGGATTTCCAGTAACTAAAACACAGCTTATAGCTACTATAAATAACCTTTAATAATAAAGAGAGCTAGGAATTATAGATCTAGAGAAGATATAGTATAGTTAATGGCTTTTAGACTATCTTAAAGTTTAAAAAATATATATAAAAGCTATTAAGAAGATTAAGAAGTTATTTAAGGCCTTAAATATAGAGAATTTAATAACTTTCTTTAATAACTTTAAGAAGATTATATTAAACTACTATATTAGCGCTTTAAAGTGCTAGAATGAAGATAAGTGCAATATATAACTTAGCTACCTTCATGAATGCTTTTAGATTATTATTGTATATATAATGCAAGCACAATAGCTATAAATCCTTAATTTAAGCAATAGAGAGTCTTCTACACTTATTGACTTTATTAACACTATTAGTAAGTCTATTCCTCTTTAGCTAGTCTTTAAGACTTTTTTAATAGAGTCTTGGGTAGAAGTTAATGCCAATAATGCAATACACTTTACCCAATTAAAGACAGGCTTTTCTAATAGCTAGATCTTATTAGAATAGCTTCACTACTTCAATCTATAGTCTTAGAGGAAGTTGGTTGTCAACATAGCTTGAAGCTAAAAAGCATGTTTTTTTTTTTTGTGAAGGAAGCTTTCCCGCTATAGCTCATTAGCCACATTCTCTCTCTCTCTCTTTTTCTCTTTTTATGATGCTCTTTTTATTTTTTATTTTTTATATTTTCATTTTTATTTTCATGTTTTTGCTTTCTTGATTGCATCACCAATATAGTTTCCCTTTCTTTTTCACTGGAACTTTGAATTGATGGGCCCGTGATCTTGATTGCTTCTACTTCCTATGGCGCCGGAGTTGAGAATTAGCTCCGGACTTTAAATTCGAGAACACTTTAAACATCGAAAAGAGGTCAATGGTCTCTCACGGAGTTACGAAAATCTCCATAGCAGACTTTGTGTCTCAAACTTTGCTGTTCCTAGCTGTACGCTTTGTCTCAGCCTCCTGGCATAGGCATAACGCTCTGGCCTAGCGTTTGAAGAGTGATTTAGCTGCAATATATAGTTATAAGACCCAGAGAGGCCGTGGTCGCTGCCTCACAAGCTTCCACCAATCCAAAGACTTATTAAAGAAAAGATATATTATCTTCTTATTATTAATAGCTTTATAGGCTATATAAAGCTTAATTTTATTAAATACTATATTAAATTTAATATTATTATTACTATATTTCCTTTATACTTAATATATATTCTTTAACTATTTAATATTAATATTTTCTAGTTTATAAAAAATATTTATTAAAAGATACTATAGAAATCTATCTTTAAAGGTAATCTAGTGTTTATATAGCTTAATTTTATTATAGCATTTTAATAAATATATAAAGAAGGCTTTATAAAGTATAATATTCTCTTAGGCTTTAAAAAAACTAATATCTACTCTTTTAATATATAGTTAGTAATTATAAAAGTCTTTTTTAAGCAATAGAAATAAAAGTAGGCTATTAATTTAGTATTCTCTTTTATATTATTAAAGGAGATTTAATTCTATTAAGCCTTAATTTTAATATATAATGTTTATAAAAAATATAGTAAGCTTATAAGCTTTTTAATGCAAGAAAGCCTTTATTAAGCTAGCTTAATTAAAAAAGTATATTAATTACTTTATAATTAATTAAAATTAATGCATTAAGAAATTATTAAATTAATAAAAGTATAATAGCTTTATTAAGCTATTTAATAATTTCTATATAGCTATAAGCTTTAATTAAATTTAAAAATAAAATAATAAAGTAAAGAAAGTCAATAAGGCTAAGATAATAAAGGTATAGCTATAAAAGGGCTACTAGATTATTAAACTTAAAATTAAGCATTTAAAAAGCTATAGTAAAAAGATTAAGTTAAAAAATTATTAATAAACTAAAAATAATTAATATTTAAAGTATAGCTAGACTATATAAATAAAAAAGTTAATTATCTCTTCTATAAAATTTAAAATAAAGAGTATGCCTCTTTTTTAAGCTATAAAGAGCTGCCTTTTTATTTCAATATAGAAAAATAATTACAGTATATAGAGGAAGTTATACAATAAGCTTTCATAAAGTTACACATTATAAAGCAAATGTTTAAATATTCTTAAGGCGATTTAACGAATAGTTTAATAGATATTAAGCTAGGGCTTTTTAGCAATAAAGATAATGATTATAATAAAGCTACACAAGAAGAAATACAAGAAACAATACAAGAGATAACGCAGGAGACCTTGCCTAGCCTCGCGGCCGACCTTGCCGGCGATCTTAGCAGCGATGATGACTTGCTTAGCCTGCCGTTATCGCTGACTCTACCTTGAGTATACCGTTCGCAGACTTTTTGGGCCATAACTGTAGAATACCCCTTATTTTTACTACTTAAATCTCATCTCATCGTCACCAATAGGGTCCTCCTATCTTCTTAAATTGCCGCCTAGAATATAATAGAAATTAAAGGTTTAACATAATCCAATAGATTGATCAGGTCCTTATTGTATTTCTCAACAGGCGCTTGGAAGACAAAGACATTGAGGTTGCTTGATTTATTCGCTGCTGTAATCTCGTCTGAGAATATCACTTAGTCTAAGTGTTAGCTAAAAATCATCACCAACTTCAAACAGCCATACCCTCATTAATTCTTCAACTCTTAGCAACCAAATGCATGCAAATTCAATCCAGCAAGCTACTGCTTCTTTTGTTATCTTTAGACAGTTCAAAGCTTTCCATTTGCGTAAGAAAACGCTGTAATAGCACGTTTAATTGTTCTATAAGACACACGACCACCCGCCTTATCAACTAGGGCATTCCAACTAATGGAACGGTCTTTTTTTTATTCGAATGATATAATGAACCTCTGTACGATTAAGCAGCTTTGGCCGGCCGCTGGGTAGCTTTTCTCTTTCATTTGGTCTGTATTCTATTGTTTTTTGATGGCTAGGACGGTTGAGTGTATGGTGTTAAACTCGCACGCGATAGCCTGCGCAAACTTTCTAGCGTATAGCATCGCAAGCATTGCAGCTCTCGACAAATTGTTAGATTTATGATTTCTTTAACGATTCTGGATATAACAGTACTAAAAGCTCTATTTTCTGACATATTTTAATAGAATTGTGAAAGGTTGAAGTTTGGGGGTGGTTAGGTTACGCGTTGTAGGGAAACGCAACCGCATCAAAGTGGTCGCAGACTTTTGTCCACAGACTGTACCTAACCAGTCATAGTCTCCTGATATCTAATATGAGAAACTGCTATATACGGAGTACTGTATGTCATCTCCGCAAAACCCTCTTCCTAGTCTATTTTCGGCACTGCGCTATCTCGTATAGCAGTAGTACGAATAGTTTATTACAAATACAAACCGCTGCAAGGCAGAAGACGACGACGGACTTTGGTGGCATGATTGAGTGGAGCAAATGTGGACGGGACTTTTCCCGCAACTTTTATTGTTGTTACTCAGCCCGACTGACTGACTGACTATTCGGTTGCCTTTACGGAGTACGAGTAGAGTTGGGTGAGTGGCGGGAAAATCTCCGACAAAGTTGGTTGAGCGGGTTCAGAGGCTATGGCGGGACGGTATTTGCGGCTCCGAAACTGTTAGCAAATCGTGACAGATTAGTTGGCTTGTCCATGCTGTTTTTTTTCAAGGCACTTTGACATTTCCCTGCGTGGCTTCAACTTTTTATATATATATATATAAACTCTGCGTACATCTGCTATTACTGATACGAAGCCGGACATCGATCGACCGCCGTCTTCTCCTCAAAACGAATAGTTACTATACTTTCTTCCCCCCTTTGATATCAACAACTCTCAATCAACATGTCTGAAGATTTGTTGGTTACCTTGGCTATAGGAACTCATACTTGGGCTCCAGGTAATGAGGCCAAGCTTCAGAGTATAATCTCCATCATGCGTGCTCGCAACATTACCATTTTGGATACAGCAAGACTCTATGTACGGCGCCTCGAACACCCCAACACAGGCTCACCTACCCTCTCCTTCAATCTATTTGCCCATCCATCCATCCATCCATCCATCCATCCATCCATCCATCCATTCATCCATTCATACAACAAAACAAAAACAAAAAAAGGGGGGAAGAAGATTAATATTTTTGAAATAGAGCGCAGGCGCGTCGGAAATAGTAATTGGAAACTTGAACTTAGGCCCAGAGTTCGCCATCGATACCAAGGCGCCCACTGGCTTTACTCCTGGTTCAGCAGACAAGATTCAACAGTTGGCTGAGCAGAGCCTGGCGGCACTCCAGACTCAAAAAGTACGGCGAAAAATCTCTCATCCCCGTTTCCGATTTCCTTTTCTTCTGACACCTAACGCTTGATATTTTTTTTTTTTTTAATTTTTTTTAAATTTTATTTTAATTTATTTTTAGGTACGAACTTATTTCTTGCACGGTGCAGATGAAACCGTTCCGTTCGAAGAACAAATGGAAGCCATTCAGAAACTGTATACCAGAGGTTGTTTTGAGCGATTCGGCATCTCCAACTTTACTCGCGAGCAGGTTCTCAGCCTGTATAATATTGCTAAAGCAAAGGGCTATGTCCTCCCTGTGGTATATCAAAGTAGTTACAGTCTCATTGTCCGCCATAACGAAGCCGATTTATTCCCCACGCTTCGCAAGCTAGGCATCTCCATCGAAGCGTATTCTCCCATGGCCTCTGGATTTCTGGCTAAGACGCCAGAGTATATCGAGCAAGGCCAAGGCATTTGGAATCCCGACACTCCAGTTGGAAAGTTTTATCGTGATCTGTTTTATAAGTCGTCATACATGAAAGTGCTAGAAGAATTTGGAGCTCTGTCCGAAAAAGCAGGCATCAGCCGAGCCGGCTTGGCATATAGATGGGTGAGACACCACTCAGCTCTCAAGGGCCATCTGGGTGATGAGATGATTATCGGCGCCTCAAGCTCGGAGCAACTGGCAAATGCAATGGAAGAGCTTGAAGCTGGACCTCTGGAGCCATGGGTCTGTCAGCGCATCGACGAATTTTGGGAGGTGATCAAAGATGAAGAGCCAGTCGACAATTTGAAGTCTTCTCGCAAGATTTTTGGTTGATTAGAAATAGGAGTTTTGTGTACATTATTGTTGTTGCTCATTCCGAGAAAATTTATGGGGCAATTTGGATAATAACTGTTAGTGCTCGAGAAGATCTACAAATTTATGATGAATCGGATTTGATCTTTCGGAGCGTCCAAAATCTTGGGATGCGTGTCATGCTGAGACCTGAACGAATGAAATTGATCAACTATCTAAAAAGATGATAGACCTTTAAGATGTTGATCCGAGGGGTGTGCTGAAGATAACATATTAATATTAAAAAGACATTGCAACAATGTCTATAAGCGAGGATAGGCGTATATTATGCATGAGTAAAAGTATTGGCCGCAAGTTCTGCTTCGCCTTGGTGCTGTAGGTGGAACTCTCGCGTAATCAATATGCCACCGTTGGCCTGAAGAGGACTGCTTTCTCCCGAGATGCTGTTCAGTTCAACCTGCGACTCATTTGATCTCCCTTTGGTGGGTACGCTCCGCTCTGATCCATCATCCGTAAGCCGCGCAAATGGGTGTTCGTCTGTATCACGGGGAGTGCTGAACGCTCGGGCATGAGAAGTTGATGTGGCGAAACCGCCATCACCCTGCCAAGTCCGCGGGCCGTCTTTTTGATGAAGACTGATTCTCAGCCTGCTCTTTGATGGTTGCTGTTTCCGGGCATTGGTAGATGAGAAGTTGAAAATCCCAAAGCCAATTTTGTCTAGAACTGGCCTCAAGAAAGGAAGACAAGCTAATGAAAGGGAGGAAAGAGTCAGTTGGCCTGCAGTTAAGCTTTCTACGTGAGAGTAAAAGGCTGAGTTGGGTGTATCACATACCACAGAATATAGCAGTATTCCCTTCGACAACAGACCATAGAGCAATATCCACAAAATCCCAAGTAATGTCCGGACTAGTCAGACTTCCCCGAAGTAGATAGTGAAGCCGCACAATGGAGACGAGAGTGACACTGTATACACAAGGTTAGATGTTGCTAGCGTAAAGACAAAAAAAACAAGATATCACACAACATACAAGAGCCCGACGAGGAAAATGCCGGCAAGAGCCAATTTCTGTCCCTTAGGAAGCTGCAATTGTGAAATATATGGTAGAGGCAGCGCAAGCACCAAGATATCGGTGATAATGGTTGGAATTGCGTTTCCGTAGAAGAAGTCGACCGAATCTACTGTACATTTGTATTCGTCTGCCTGTAAGGGATGCGTAGGGTGGAAGCGATTCCACCAAGCACTAGTAGGCTGGCATTGAAAGATGGTGACTAAAACCTATGAGGATTTGTTAGCAATCACTGAGGTTTTTTTTTTTTTCTTTGATTCTCAACGTTCAAGATAGGAACGTACAACAGAAATGGCCCACATAAGGATTAATGTGGCGAGAAAATATATGGGAATCTTGATGGAACTTCTTATCTTGAAGGTACGCCAATAGAAAGCAAGAATAGACCATTTGACACAAGCCACGGTCATAAAGTATCCCAGCTCGGCGATGAACAGTGATATTGCCCAAACATAGGTTGCATCTGGTGGACTGGCCCAAACATGTTTGCCAAACCCATGCTTCACAGCTGATGAGATGTTAGCACTTGAAACTATCGAGAGAGTAGAAAACTGATTCTTAAATTTTACTCACCGTATACGCCAATTCCAAAAACGTGTGCACAGGAGGGGATCTGTTAGCAATAGCATTAGTATTGCTTTCATTTACTGATTCTGCAGTTGAGATCAAAGAAGAACATACTAAGGACACAATGATCAACCAGTCGTCTATCCATAGTTGCGTGCCTTTAAAGTGACGGCTCAGGATGCGAAGCCCAACGACGGTGACGGCCAAGATCCAAGTGACAATCGCCGCTACCATGATAGAAGAGCCCCTGTCATCATTCAGATTTATCCCCGCAGGCGGCGGAGAAAGAGTAAACATGGCTTGTGTTAATATTTGTGTATGCAGGCTCTTTGTGCCGATGGAGAGAATGCTGAAGTTAGCAAGGTTGTTGCAACCAGATGGTGAATGGAAGAGGTGAGTGGAAGAGGTGAGTGGAAGAGGTGAATGGGAGAGCGATGAGTGGAAGGTGGTGTTGGAGGAGGAAGACTCTCCTATACCACTTACTACTGTGAAATAATAGGCTTTGAGGCACAGCAGCTCTCTCTATATGGAATGGCAACGTAGACTGCACCTACCATTCGTAGCACTAGATATCGATGGTTTGGCAAGAACGACACAAAGTCAACGACAAAAGTTCGACGAGACAAACTGGACTGTGCGCTCTGGTAAATGGGCCGGTGCATGTCTAATCTTTAACGGGTTCCCTACCGCGTTCTAGAAATTCCAAAGCTAGCCGCCACATTTGAAAAAAAAAAAGCCACCAAAGAAATGGCACCAGCTGTTCATGGCACTATAAACGTTGTCGGCTTCTCCATGTTGACGCCAACGTGCGCCATTCCCGATCATATCACTTTCTCTCCACTCCACCATCATGTCAAATTCAGTTGTAAACGCATTTTGTATGACTAGTAAAGGTTTCCTTACGAAACATGGATAGTTTGATAGGTTTGGAAGAGGGAATGTAACTACTTTGCCGATCTCGAGTTGGGAGAAGTGAAGATAAGAGCAACCTCTGAGACACTTTGATTGCTTGCGAGTTCTAAGAACCACGCGCTAATTATTTAGGTTGTCATGTCTTGAGGCTACTGGTATGGCTAACAGGGAAGATGCTTGGAGAAGGTGCTCCCAAGCTCAGCTGTGTAGGATGTTGGAATCGCGATAATGGCAGAACGGGAGAAGAGGAAATAGAGCGAACATTTGTACTGCCATTGAAATTGCGCTCTTCGAGCTGTGAACATGATGACTTCCTTTCAAGAAATCTCGTTAACAGCTTGCCCATTTCGTTTCCTTCCCATCCTGACTTTCCCAAATACTACATGATTCAAAGCAAACCGAGACAAACTTTCTCAAATCTTATCTTTATCTTTATCAATCTCTCTATCTCTCTTTATTCAGTACTCGACAATCGGCATTTGACACCCGGAACTCGGTACTATATATTCCGTACTACTGGTACCAACAATATCTTGCTACATCTCCTCGATTGAACTATTTAAGTACTACTACCAGGTTTTGTTATTTTGGTTTTTGGTACTACACGGGGATGAAAAAAAACCAAATCCGTACACTACTCTACCATTACCACTCTACACTGCCCCATCTCTATACACTTCGCATCACTCTGCACACTCTACAACACTCTACAACCTCTACAACACTACTACTACTACAACACTCTACAATACAACTACAGCACTCTACTACATTCTCTGGGGAAAAAGAAAGCACACTATTACTCCCCTGACTGTACTTAGAGCTATCGCCAGGCACTTTAAGCGACCGCGTTGCGATTTTATTTTCTACATCGACAACGCTTTTATCTTCAACTTCAATTATCTTAATGAAAAATGGCTCTAACAACTTCTAGACTTGAATATAGCCTTTATAAAAGAACTGGGGTTGCAATGAAAAAAAAAAAAACTAGGCTATTCAACCGAATAGATCGATCGAGCTAGAAGAAGGAGTGTCATAGCACTCAGTGTCTGGCATCATTAAGCGCTATGAAATACAAAAAAGTGGCAAATCTTCACCACGCTCTAGGAGGCCACTAAAGTTATTGGATTGCAATAAAAGAGCTATCTTTTGAATTATTGAGAGCAGCCCTTTTATAAAAATTCTAGATTTTATGAATTCTCTCGATGTAGATGCATTAAAATCCACTATTCTTCAGTGGATAAAAAAGGAAGGCATACAATATACTAAAGCTCTTCAACGACCAATACTAACTCTAGAAGTAGCTTAAACGCCTAGCTTTTGTAAAGAAATACTATTGCAAGCTAGCTTCCTTTTAACGGCGTTGGATTTTAAGTGATGAGTCTACAATCGCCCGAGGAGAGGGCGAGAGACAGCAGTGGGTTTTCTACCAAAAAGGACACCATTTTCATCGCTAGTTTAACCTCTATATTAACTATTAAATAGGGAGAACGCCCCAATCCTATATACATCTGGCCTTGGGTAAAGCCAATAAGGCATTTCTAAATGCTCTGGGGTGCTATTTCCTTCAATTTTCGCACTTCATTATACCCACTGCTCCGAGACCCTGATTCAAAGCGTAGAGGCGTTACAGCGCGCCGTATTTTGATGAAGCTTGTTATACGGACCTATGACGCTATCTTAGTCAGCAGATATGACTAAGCTTGATAAGATCAGATAGTACGGAGTATACTCCTTGACTCCGTATAGAGGGAAACTTTTCCCTACCCGGTAAATACAAACCAGACAAGTTATCTCCCTTATCATGACCCCTAGCTGCTGTGGTGAGGCCGTTCTAGTTAGAATCGTTGCCTCAGTGGCTTAATCAAATGATCCCTTGAACTTGTTCTAGCGGTGTGGTCCTGATAGCCACCCGACAAGCTAGTCTTTGACTGAAGATATAAGTGGTTGTTATGGTCTAGTCTAAAGGTGCGATTCCCGGCTGTAAACAAGTCGACGGTTCCCATAATCAAGCGTCAATCTTACTGGCAATGGTCTCATTCTTCTATTAAAGATATCCATAAACATCTAACCTTTAAATTAGTTTACCTGCAGGCCATGTGAGAGTACTCGACCGAACACTTACTTGATAATATAATTATCTCGACGATAAATAAATGAATCCGGCAATAATACTGAAATCCGAACTTGGAGAATTACGAGATCGGAATCTTACTTCGTTGAATATATATATGGGACTATTTTGAGAACGGTCGTGTATCACATCCATCAAACGCAAAGCTGAGTTGACTTCCTCTTTAGTGGCATATCCTTTTGGGTGTCCGAATTGATGCACCGGCTCTTTTATCTTGAAAAAATCCTGATAGGTTAAATATTACGATTGCTCAAGACTTCGCGCATATAAATCTGTTTCAAGCTTTGTAGCTGACTTGCACAACAACGCGCGCACTCTAGGGTAGCACTGAAATGAGCTGTAACGTAGCGAGGAAGATGAAAAGCGCACAGCTACCCACCATTCGGAGCTACATAAGCTTCGTCGGGTGGCGATTGGCATACTCTGCACCAGCATGTCGCATCGTTCCGCACTGCGGTATCATCTACGGGCAGTGAGGCGTCATAGTGTACAACACTGTCCTCGGTATGGAACGTTTTGATTTGACATGCTGACGACGACCTAGGGTGAATATGCCAAGATATTCCAGGCCGCTCCGCAAGACATATCTGACAGAGGGAACAAACCGTTCCGTATTGTCCATTTCTACCATTCATTATTTAGTAGTTATGTTAATGGTAGTTAATTACAGAGTATAATAAGTGAGGTTCCAAATTCTTTTTGCACCTACTGTACCACTCACTAGTCATCGTTTTTAATTTGGTAAACTAGAGGGGCGGATTCCCAATTTTACAGCTCCAACTTTATCTTTTACTGCTACTACTGCTCTACTATTCTACTCTACTACTCTACTCTACTACTCTACTCTTTTACTCTACTCTTCTACTCTACTCTACTACTCTACTCTTCTACTACTCTACTCTTCTACTACTACTCTTCTCTACTACTACTACTACTGCTAACCAAGTAGCAAGGTTCCTGTAAAGAAAAAAAAAGACTCCAAACCATCAACACACAACATCACGATCCATCCCCCAACATAACCAGTATTAATAACATATTCACACCATTGTATTGCATTATCAATAAGTAGTCTATCTAATTATATAATAAAAAAAAAAAGTTACCACGAGCTAGACTTTTCCTCCTCTTCTTCTAGAACACTTCTATCCACGCTCCATCTTAAAACCCTCTCTTATGGACATCACAAACCTAACCTTTCCTTTGCTTTGCTTTCGGGGGATATAGGATGTAGGATGTAGGATGTATATATATAAAGGAGAGGAAAATGAAAAGGAAAAAAAAAAAAAACCCCCCAATCATGTATCCTCTCTCTCTCTGTCTCTTTTTCGCGCTCTCTAGCTAGAGTCTGAGAATATCATGGTGCTCCTACTCGCGTGGATCATGTCATCTCCCCCTTCTTGAAACCTAGTACAAGGGAGGGAAAGGAAAAAAAAAAAAGTTTGAATCGGGAGGGAGAACAGAGAGCAGTCGTCCCGTCCCTATATTTACTTTGAAGAAGCAGGAGAAGAAGAAGAAAAGCTGGCATCGAGATAAGCAAGCAATCGCCGACCAGCAGAAAAGAGATATAAAAAGGAAAAAAGAAAGAAAGAAAGGAAAAGTAGGAAATCCCACATAAAAATACAATAAAAGAAGAAAGAAAGAAGAAGAAGAAGAAGAAGAATAAGAATAAGAAAAAGAAAAAAAGAAAAAAGAAACAGTCAACCCTCCTAAAACGCCAATTGGCCTGGGCCCCTTCCCACCTGGGGGCCCGTCCGTACCCCCCCCCCCGTTCTAACACCATTGCGTGTTTGATGTGGCGGTTCTGAATCTGAGTCTGAGTTTGAGTCTGAGTCTGAATCTGAATCCCCCGCCCAGATATAATATGCGGCCCAGTAGAACGCTAAAAGAGACAAGATAAGAAAACAAACAACAAGGAAGGCAAAAGTAGGAAGGTCTAAAGAAAAAAACAAAAAAAAAAAAAAAAAAAAAAAAAAAAAAAAAAAAAAAAAAAAAAAAAAAGGAAAAAAAAAAAAAAACATAAGCGACTTCGCTCCACCCAATAAGTAAGTTTGATAGTGGCCATTACCCCATAATGAACTTGATTTGGTTTGATTGAAACAAAATAAAAAATCAATAGGGTTATAAGGAGATTGATAGGAAGAAAAGTACCCATTTGCCTAGACGGAACGGTACGAGAGCGAGCGAGCAAACTCTAGTAGCCGGGTTGGCCTGGCATCTTACCCAAGGAGTGGGAGCCAAAGTTCTTGGGTGGGAGATGATTGTGACAGAAGATCTTGCTTGTGCTCTTGCCGCCGTAATCCTTCTTAGTCGCGTCAATAGTAAATTTAGGATCGTCGTATGACTCAAGCTGGCAGCACTCAATGTTTTTGACCCATCGGTTGGTAAGGACGCCATTGATACTGATGCGCTTGTTGGGATCTGGGTTAAGCATCTGCACCAAGATGCGTCGCAGGGCAGGCGGGTTGATACCCACGTCCAGAGCGTAGCAGTTGGGATAGTCCATCTCCGTAATCGTTGGATTCTGTTCCTGGCGGTGTCTCTCATTCCATGTGTTCCAGCCCGCCACCAGCTTGTCGTAGTGTGTGTTGCCAGCCATGGCCTTGGTCCAGATGGCGCCGCCAAACGTCATGTAGATCATGACGATGGCAGAGCTCCATACATCCAAAGCACGCGGGTCATAGTCTATCGCTTTCTGCAGTACTTCGGGTGCAGTATAAGGTTCGCTGCCGCAGAGGCCTGGCGAGCAGAGCCGGATCGCGCCCATATTCTGACCGCATTGGCCATGGGCTTCGCGAGCTCCCGGGTGAATACCACTAAAGACTTCTGAAACGCCAAAATCAGTAATCTTCAACTTGCTATCCTGCGTGATCAATAGGTTCTCGAGCTTGATGTCGCGGTGTGCAATTCCATTGGCGTGTAGGTAGTTTAGGCCCTGGATGAGTTGCTTGAAGAGGCAGAGGCGATCCTTAAGTTTGGCTTCGCCCCTTAGGTAACCCCTTTGCACAAAGTTAAATAGGTCGCCCTCGGAGCAGTATTCCATCACATGGTTCCAACGTCCGTGATCTGTGCAGAGGCGGAAGGTCTCAACTATATTGGGGTGGTGTAGGCTCTTAGCGATTATAAACTCAGATTTGATCTTCTGATCATAATCTTCCTGGCTCTCGCGCATCGATTTGCCGCGAAACTCCTTGACGGCATACATTTCTGTAGGGCATCCCTTTCGCACCATGAGAGTCACTTTAGAAGCAGCACCCTTGCCGAGATGCTTACCATGGCGGCCTAGAAATTTGCTCTGGTACTCAAATTCCTTTTGCAGCTCAGCCACGTCCACGTTGATCTCTTCTTCCAAACTCACACTCATGCGACGGGCCTTGGCGCCAGTACCCTCATCAGGTGGCATCCCCCAAGGTTGCCGCTCCGGAGGATACGGTTGACTATTGGCAGCATTTCCTTTGTTCGGATAATGAGGAGATCCCCTGTTTCCATCGCTGAAGCCATTACCTCGCTTGTTAGATCGCCGCACTGTTGTCCCAACAAAATTTACAGCACGTCCGCGCAAACTTGAGCCGGTCGATGCGCGGCCCTTCTTCTTGACGTCAGTCGGGGTAGCCGTCAGATTCTCATCTTGGGTGGACGATTCGTCTGTCTGCTCTTCTTCAAAGAAACCGGTTCCAGAAGAGAGACTAACACAGAAGCCACTTTCCGCAACGAAGCCATTCTCAGCAGTTAAACTAATTCCAGGAGGGAAACCATTTCCATCAGAGAGATCATCCCCAGCAGACAACCCATCTTCAGCAGACAACCCATTTCCAGCAGGAAAACCATTTCCAGTAGGAAAACCATTACCAGCAGGAAGCCCATTTCCAGTAGGAAAACCATTCCCAGAAGGAAGCCCATTTCCAACAGGAAACCCATTCCCAGCAGGAAAACCATTCCCAGAAGGAAAACCATTCCCAGAAGGAAAACCATTCCCAGCAGGAAAACCATTCCCAGAAGGAAAACCATTCCCAGAAGGAAAAACATTCCCAGAAGGAAAAACATTCCCAGCAGGAAAAACATTCCCAGCAGGAAACCCATTCCCAGCAGGAAACCCATTCCCAGCAGTAGAAGCGTTTCCAGCAAAAGAGGGTGAATAAGATTGAGTAGTAGCATCATTAGACGACCTAGTAAAAGAGAACCGACTAGATTGCGTAGCCAGACGAGGATCGCTGGTAGGTGGCCGGTTCAAATAGTAAGACTCCGAGGGGTAAGACGATCCCCCAGCATCAAAGACCGGAGCGTCTCGATCACTACCAGGGCGGCGAAAGAAATTCGTCATTGTGCTCCTGATGCTGGAAGTCGAAAGCCGGGATGAGCGCTGTGATGGTGGGGGTTGATGGAAAGGATCCTGTACCGAAGGGCTGCTAGAGGTGGGGGTCAAATCTGCAAATACTAGCTGCTGGTTGTTGCTATTGCTGATGGTGGTAACAGGTACGAATTCAGACGAAGCGGCAGTGCCCGGCATTGAATCCGACACAGGCGGGAAGTAAAGGGTAGAGTTTAGCCCAAGATTTGAAGTTGAAGCTGTTGAAGAAGTTGGAATTGAAGTTGGAAACGGAGTCGGACTCGCAGTCGGAGTCGGACTCCAGAAAGGACCTAAAGATGAGGCTTCGGTAGCGGCTGTGGCTGCAGTTGCTGTCTCGCGCAAGTACGACGAAGACGGAGGAAGGGCGGCTTCGTCTGTAGACGTCATTATACCCGGTGAGATCGCCAATGGCGCGCTGCTGGTGCTACAACCACTTTAAAGCTGCCAACAAAACAAAACAAAGCCCGGCTCCGACAATTGAAAAATAATGATGATACTAATATCAAATGTCTGCCGTATTATCGAACGAATCTTTCTTGTTTTGGATTTTATTAGATTGGAGAAGCCAAAAGAAAAGGCTGTATTGTAAGAAAGGCTTTTTTTTTTGGATCGACAATGATTGGAGCAGAAAAAAAGGTTCGAGGGGGGTTTGTGAGAGGAGGAAAAAAAAAAATAGAGGTTGAGTGAGAGAGAAGGAAGGAAAGAAGGGTTTCCAGTATTAAAAACAAAAGGAGTGACGTGGTATTTATTTATTCTCAACCATGGGAGAAGGCGATATAGAAATTGTTGAGAGACGCCAGATGCCGTAAAATGAATTTTTTTTAATTCAAACCTTGGGTTCTTCCCATTTCTTTTTTTTTCTCCCTCTTTCTCCCTCTTTCATTCAACCTTATACTTTCCGTGTAAAGATGTCGTCGTCGGTGGTATGGCGGGCTTTTCTTTTTTTTGGCACCGGTAAGTATCGTAAATCGTCTCCACCGAGGCTTTTTAAAACCACAACTTTGAG
>JACBYL010000842.1:0-13378 GCA_015266385.1 Trichoderma oligosporum | reverse complement strand
AATATATAAAAAAATACTCTTTCTCTTTAATTATTTAATCTATTACTTTATTATACTATCTCTCTCTAGACTAATAGCTAGATTATTATATAATATAGCCTTTAAACTACTTAAGTTATAATTTATTAAAGAATATTATAAATATATCCTTAATAAGAATAACTAAATACTTTATAGAATTAAAGAATTATAAATTATTTTAATAAGACAATTATAGTATACAGTCTTGCTTTAGCTAGCTACCTTAGTCAGCATGACTGACTAAGCCGAGAGAAGCACGTCTAGGTTATATATAAGTAGGGAAATATAGAAATCAGGCGAGTTATTTTTTAACACGACCCTTAGCTGCTACAATGAGGGCGTTCCAAGGGGAACTGGACCTCAGTGGCTAGATCAGATGGTTCCTTAAGCTTTTTCTAGCGACATGGTCCTAATATCAAATAGAGAAGCTGGTTTAGTACCGTTGATTTTGTGGTTGTTAAGGATAGGTTCGGAGGTGCGATTCTCGGCTCTTAACAAACTATCTATAGTATTACTGTTGCAGCGCACTTGATAGAAACAGATTTCAAGAAGTACACTCTATATACTAATGCTATTGTATTATTATTATTAATTAATTAATTAAAAGCTCCCTGTAAACTATTTTCGATGTAAAAATAACTTATTGCTAATATAAAGGCATATTACTAGATGGCCTTATTTATGGATCTTCGCGTCATTATCTTCGTAATTGCATGTCGAATTGTAATACCTGCTTTTTCAATGTCCTTTTTCGACAGGGCAGACGTGACACACACTTTGAGGGCGGGCTGGAGAGTCCAATCTCCATCCTTTGCTGCCATAGCATTCGCATAAGGCCGTGTCTTTAATCGTGTGATCATAACACCATTTGTCAGAGACTGGTGACTGTCAGCCATCATAATGCATCACAAAATAGGGGTAAGAGGTTCCCTTATAGAACAATAGCAATATACCAGTGGTGACATACCTCCTCAACGCACTCCATCAGGATTTTCTCCTGATCATCCACACTTAATCTTCTTGCGGTGATAACTTCGGCTTTAAGTACCAGAAGTAAGATCGGATTGTCTAGGGAGCTAGTACACATGACCCAATCGCTACGTGGATCAAGCTGCGCCCTCAGAGCTCGGATATTCTCCCTGCATTGGACAAGAATGTCAGGATTCGACTGTAGTAGCTTAACTGACTCGCTTGCAGTCATAGCTAACATAGCTGGTAGAGCAGCAGAGTAAGTATAAGCGGAGGAAGTAATTCGTTGATGCACAACTACATCTTTGGATCCAGCACAGAATCCGCCTCCAGCACACAACGGGCCGGAGAGTGATCCAATGATCATGTCTACTTGTTGCGGGTCGACGTTTTGGGCTTCAGTAAGGCCACGTCCAGTTCGTCCCAAGACCCCGAACGACCATGTTTCGTCGAGGATGATTCGGAATTTGTACCTCTCTTTCAGCTCAACCAATCGAGGTAGATCTGTGACATCGCCAGATGTTTCAAAGAGCCCTTCTGTAACAACAAATCGACGAGTCAATTTCCTTGCCTTTGCCTGCTCATTTGCAACCGATTTCATCACTCTCTCGAGATCATTCATGTCTCCATGTTTGAACCATCTGATGTTGCTCCTAGAGATCTGTAAGCCTTTGCGGATGGAGTAGTTGGCAGCAGCATCGGCAATGATAACATCACCGCGCTTGCAAAATGCCGGGATGACACTTGATACGGTCGAGAATGTTTGTGCATAGACAATACAACCCTCCGTACCAAGATATGAAGCAATATCCGACTCTGCCTTTTCATGAACGTCCTGGGTGCCATAGAACTGGGGAGGGCCACAAGGGCCAACGCCATAGGTACGCAAAGTTTGTATTGCCTTTTCTTTGATTTGTTCATTGGCGTTAAAATTATAAAAATTATATGAGGCGAGGTTAATGACTGTTCGTCCATTAGATAATTTAACCTTTGGTCCCGTAGGTCTGAGTGAACACATGTATCAGTTGTGGATAACGAAAAGATTATATGGTTATGACAAACCCAACAATAACAGGAAGTTTCTCGTTCTCGAACTCTTCCGCGAGGGTTTGATCAGCCACAATTGGCTCGGGGGTCCAGTCATCAACCAGTTCCTCGATCTCCTAAAACCATGAATAATCAGCGAAAAGATCATCGCTCGTGTTGGAAGGGAATGCGACGTTGCGCTGACGAGATACTAGGACATACCCCTTCTCGTAATTTGACAAAATTCTGCTTATGAGTAGAGTATGACGGTGACATCAGGTAACGAATAAAGAACAGTACAAGGACCAGTTCAATAGCAGATCGAACAGGATCATTTTGATAGCTGGATTGTATGTACCGCGCCAACATAGCCGAACCGGGAAGTTTTTGAAAATTTGAAGATATCAGGTGGGCGATTTCGCCATACCGAGCTTGAAGCGTATCGAATTCCATCGTTGGCAATTTTCGGCCTGCAGATGCTCTGAAGGTTGACTTTGGAGAATTGGGTACAACTGAGCTGTGTGGCGCAAGATTGCTGGTGGAAAATGACTGGCATGGAGACTACCTATTAAATAAAATGGAAACACTTGCTTACTAATCATACAGAAATTTGTCACATTACTGGAAAATTAAAGAAATGATTTGTTAAATAAAACTTAATTCTTAATGGCTGATAAAAACAATCTTAAACTATATTAATTTTTTAAAAAAATAAATAAGTATATATGTTTTGTAAGCACATGTATAATTTACCCTCCTACATTTCTTTAGTTTGCTACTTACCTTTTTCTTATATCTCCGGTTCACTATATATGATGGCCTTTATTAGAAAGCTTTCAAAATCAGTCTTTATACCACCTATACTATATATTCGACACATACAAAATATCATCCTAGTTGCTTCTTGCCTCATCTTCCTATCCTTCTTCCTCTACCGGCCTAGGGAGACAAAACCTCCTAAGCTACCCTATCAGGTCTATCCACAAACCGATGATTATCATATATATCCCACAGTAACCGAATTTCTTCCAACATCTACGGCCCCCGGAATAGATTCAGCTCGTGAACTCTGTGCTTCTTTCCCTAAGCATATCCTATCACGAATACAGCCAGTTCTCAAGACCGGTCATGGCGATAGTAAAGAGAAGGTGGACGCGCAGATGGATAGCACGAGTGCTTGTTTTGCGCCGAACGAGCTGATCATCTTTTCTGACCTTGATGAGAACATTCGAAATCATCAAGCCATCGATATCCTAGCCCATTTACCCAATTCCCACTACAATACCACCACATTCAAGATGTGGGAAGGATATGTAGCTCAAAAGGAGATGCAAGCAAATGATACGCTAGGTTCCAAGACGCAAATAAACCGCATCAATGGGTGGGCCCTTGACAAGTTCAAATTCTTACCAATGATTGAAAGAGCTTGGGCTATGAAGCCTAACAGAGACTTCTATGTATTTTACGAGACGGACACGTAAGTCATCCCAGTTCTAGCCTCACTATAGCTTTTTCCCCGTATGACATTAACACTATCCCATCACAGGTACATCTTTTGGGACAATCTCTTCCGATTCCTTCACGTGTACAATCCGGACTCAAATGTTTATATTGGTTCTCCATCTCCTGGCCGCCGCGACCCAAAACGAGGAGATCAAGGCACTTTGTTTGCCAACGGAGGCCCTGGATATGTACTTAGTCGAGGAGCTATGAAAACTTTATTACACCGTATCACGAGTCCCTATGGGCAGTATACGGACGACCCGCTCTCTGTGAAATTCAGTTATCTCAACCACGACGATGAGTGCTGTGGTGATAGTGTCTTAGGATGGGTGTTATGGGAGCTTGGCATTCCTATGCATGGTCACTGGCCCATGTTTAGTCCATACGCACTACATGAGATTCCCTTCAATGATCAACATTGGTGTCAACCTATCATAACGCTACATAAAACATCCCCGAAGGATATGGTTGATTTGTTCCGTTGGGAGTTTAGTCAACGAAAGCCTCAGGTGAGCAGTTGTCTTTGCGTACCCTAATCACAAATGCTTGACTTCAAGTCTAGCGTAGGCTGTTTAACAGCATATCGCATAGCTAACCAGCCAATAGCGCCCCTTATTATACTCAGACGTGTGGCAAATTCATAAGCCAGGTACACTCGCATCGCGTGATAGTTGGGATAGTGGTCGTTTTCATGAGTATAACGCACCACGTGATGACAACATTAATTCCTTTGAGCAGTGTGGCCATGCCTGCACTGAGGACTCAAGATGCATGCAGTGGAAGTGGGAAGGAAGGGATAATAAAAATTGCATTCTGCTGGATGCATTACAACATGGGAGGGCACGAAAAGCGGAAAAATCCGAGGAAAATGGACAGGAAAAGTGGACGGATTATACCTCTGGCTGGCTAGAAGAGCGTATTAAGACTTGGAGAGAGGGTCAGCAGTGTCCCGAATTAAAGTGGGTTGGAGCGAGTAGCCAGCGAATATTTAGAAATTAGTTAACGTTAAATCAAATATTTGATAATAAGCATTGCTACTTAAGTAGTAATATTTTCGCTATTAATAAAATAAATAACTTTATTTTGAGAATAAAAAGGTATATTAAAGCTATAAATAAAGTCTTTAAATAAAAACCTTAATCTTTAATAAGAAATTATTTTATTTAAAGTATTAAAAATACTTTATATACTTTATTGACAGCTGGGAATCGTATCTCTAGACTAGACCATAACCACTTATACCTTTAGTCAAAAACCAGCTTATTAGATGGCTATTAGGACCACATTGCTAGAATAAGTTCAAAGGATTATTTAATTAAGTCACTGAGGCCCGATTCCGACTGAAACGGCCTCACCACAGCAGCTAGGGGTTATGATAAAGGAGATAACTTATCTGGGTTGTATTTACCGAGTAGGGAAAAGTTTCCCTCTATATTGTATCTGATCTCATCAAGCTTAATCATATCTGCTAACTAAGATAGCACTATAGAACCGTATCACAGCTTCATCAAAATACTATTTATCTTTTTATATTTAAAAAGAAAATATTAATTAATTTAAAAACTAAAAGTTTTGATTTTATTAATTAATAGAAATAAAAATGTATTAACTATAATTTTTATATATTAATTAAAGAAAAAGTAAAGAATTATAAGAAATATTAAAAATACTCTATAAAAATTGGTAATATTTAAGTATAATATAGCCCTTATTATGTTACTTTAGTTAGCTGAAATAACTGTGCTGGATAAGTTTAAATAGTATATCGAGAGAAATTTTCCTCTATCTAGAGAATATAGACTAACTAAGTTATCTCTTTTATTATAATCCTTAACTATTATAGTAAGGCCATTCTAATTGGAATAGGGCCTTAGTGGCTAGATTAAATATTCCCTTGACTTGTTCTAGCGATATGGTTTCAATAGCCAATAGATAAGCTGGTTTTTCTATTGATAGCGCAAGTAGTTGTGATTTGGTTGTAACAACAATTAGAAGGGGTACTAATTAAGCCAATTATCAAAAGATCCGCCAATGTTAGCATATTGCCCCTTACAATAGCTTATAACAGATATCTATTATATTGATATAGAGGCATAATCCCTAGCTATCAATAAATTACTTTTAAATAGTTTATTTACGTTTTTTGTAACAACAATTAGAAGGGGTACTAATTAAGCCAATTATCAAAAGATCCGCCAATGTTAGCATATTGCCCCTTACAATAGCTTATAACAGATATCTATTATATTGATATAGAGGCATAATCCCTAGCTATCAATAAATTACTTTTAAATAGTTTATTTACGTTTTAAATTTATATAAGAATATTTTTTACTTATAAATATAAAATTTTATTATATTAATTTAGTTATATAATCAAGGATTATAATTATATTACATTTATATAATTATTATTTTATTTTAAATCTTTAAGAAAAAGCTTATTAAAAGCTTAAAAATATTATATTGGATTAAGTCAATATATTATAATTTAATATATTTAAGGTAATTAAAAGCTTATAGTATATATTTAATAAATAAGTAGTAAATGTTTTATATTTTAACTCTAAAACTAGCGATATAGAGTAATTTAATAAACTCGTTGCTTTCTAGCACTTAAATAGATTCTATAGTGACTTACCTACTAAATCCTCTAAATAGCATTAACTTCCTAGAGATTCTATAGCTTGCCATCGTCAAATTCCATCAGATTTGAGCTGCTAGTAGTAGACCTGTGATTCTTGTCGCCTCTAGTGGCCATTATGCCGCGACTACTCTGTATGTGGCTCTAATTTTGCGATGTAGGTGTGAACTAACGTTTATACCCCTTGAAGCTACGGCGCTGTCGCTGCGTCGTGATCCTCGGCTATTAAAACTGCCTCCCTACGTATCTGTTTTCTGCATCGCCATTGGGGTTGTTTGGCTCCTTCTCCTACCGTTAGACAATTATTCAAGGCGAACATATGTGTCGGAGAATGCCCTTTTACCTGGCCAAGTTCATACATACTTTGGAGGCAGCGAGCAGCATATCTTTAGAGCCTTTAGGCATGAGGTAGACTTGCTTGCTAACAAGAATAATTACGAGTTTGTTGCCGACGATTTCTTTACCAACAATGAATTCGTGGTATTCGAAAGGCTAACAAGGAGACTAGAGTTAATAATAAGCTGGAAACCATCCTGACAGGCTTTGGGGTTAAAGTTGGCAGACAGAACTATACATATCACTCAGCTGGGGAGACATACACCGGCGAGAATGTGTATGGAATTTTACAGGCGCCACGAGGAGATGCTACCGAAGCCATTGTCTTGGTGGCTGCATGGAAGAGCATAGATGAAGAACTCAATCGTAATGGTGTAGCACTTGTGCTCACGCTAGCTCGCTACTTTAAACGTCAGTTGCACCGAGTTCTGGTCCTATTTATTAATACTTGGCTGATTGATAAGTTACAGGTTGGTCTTTATGGTCTAAGGATATTATCCTACTATTACCTCCAGACAGTACAACGGGTACACAAGCATGGGTTGATGCGTATCATGATGCTCATGATTCTAAATACATTGCCCCATTGCCGCTCAAATCTGGTGCCCTACAAGGAGCTCTCGCGATAGACTATCCCCACGAGCAGCGCTATCATGAGCTCCATATCATTTATGATGGTACAAATGGCCAATTGCCTAATCTTGATCTTATCAATTCAATCGTCAATATAGCCGGAGGGCAAATGGGCATTGAAACAACTGTCCAGCAAATGGCAGGCCATACCGACAGCTACCAGGATCGCCTCCGAACAATGCTTCGCGGCATGCTTTATCAAGGCCTTGGATATCCCACGGGTCCTCATAGCAGCTTTATTCCATATCACGTGGATGCCATAACGTTGCAGCCTACCGGCGAGGGATGGCATGATGAGATGGCTATGGGTAGAGTTGTAGAGGGATCTTTCAGAAGCCTAAACAATCTGTTAGAACATTTGCATCAAAGCTTCTTTTTCTATCTTCTTATGCAAAAGAGTCGCTTTGTTAGCATTGGTACATATCTTCCTAGCGCCATGCTGCTGGCTGCTAATTTTACAATTATGGCTATTTTCCTATGGGTGAAAAGTGGGCAACCCATTGCTGAGGGTAGAATGACCAACAAGCAGAAGGGTGTGATTTTAGAACGAAAGGGACCTGCAGCATATAGGTCTCCCCCTACAATCGAACGAAATCTTCTCTTGCCCCTTGCTCTCGTTGCGGCATGTCATTCTATCTCTGCAATTCCTCTATTCATGTTCAACCACCTTGGTGTTAAGGTGAGTGAAAATACAAATCTACTCGCTCAATGTCATGGCAACTGAAATGCTGAACTGACCTTGATATGTTTAGACACTACTCTCGGCCTTTTTAATTTTTTCGGTTGCCTCTACAGCCCTTCCCGTTACCATCTCTTCCGTCGTTGCCTCACTTCATAAGCCTACATCACAATATTTTCAACTCACAAAGTCGTTCTCGTTATTAATTCTCGGGGTGTCCCTTGCCACCCTTAGCACTCTCAATTTTTCTCTTGCTCTGCTTGTTGGACTTCTAGCCAGCCCTCTCACTTTCACCCAGCCAACTAACAATCAGGCCATGAGATGGCTACTCTCATTGTTGTTAATATTAACTTCACCACCCTTTGTTATTTCATCGGCAGCATGGACTAGTGGCATTACTATGTCCAAAGTATTGAAAGCGGCGAGTTTAGGGTGGAACGTGTGGGGGATGTACACGCCAATCGTTATATGGTGTGTGTGGTGGCCAGCCTGGCTAATTGGTGCGACAAACACCTTAAGCCCTATTGCTGGGACATGAAGGATGCCCTCGTTTTAGGCTGCGTTCTAGGTAACACCTCCACGAACCCATCCTAGAGATTATGCGGCAATTAGGATGAATCCTTTTCCTTTTGAGATGCCGGTTAGGCAAGAGACTAGATACATCACTAACAATCATATTTGGAGGCATTGGAGGCATTGCATTTTGTCAAGAAATTGCATTGCGCATTTATGGTATACTATACAGCTCTCCCATAGCGTTTGCGAATTTCCATCAATGGTCCTTTGCAGTGGTGCTTATGCGGCCCAGACATCATGACCGGCTGCTTCAATCCAATTTCCGAGTTGATTAACATTAGAGTCCCACTCAAGAAGTCGCTGGCGCATGCTCTCGATCTGTTTCATATCAAGCACCTTTGGCTGCACCCAGGTGATGTGAGCAATCTGGCCTACCTGGTCTATTGTTCCACGTAGAAGACCCAGACTCAAGGCCTTCATCACCAAATGCTCAATTTCCTTTGGTTGAACTTTAGTTTCTTGGGAGATCGTAGCAAAGGTCATAGTTCGGTCGTGGGGTGGCCTGCGAAACACGGCTTCGGTTAAAGCTGCCAAGTAAATCTTCTGCCGGAGACTGTCCGAGTTGTCGTTTAAAAGTTTGTTAGACGCGATGTTATCAGAGAGCATGTCATAGGTGGCAAGATCTCCTCGGTTGTAGGCGAATAAGAGCTCGCGCAACCAGGCGTCGTCTTCACTACGGCCAAGTGTATCCAGAATGGGATGCAACAACAACTCGCCAAAGTTATAAATGCTGGTAGAAACCAAAGCAGCGACGCTTAGGTAGTAGGCTCTTCTATGTCGCTCCTCATCAGGAAGGGACGATAGGTCGATACATGCGAGATATAGTAAGGCAGTCCGGTAGTAGTTTGCAAAGTCCATCTTACGCTAATAAATAGTGCTATCAGTAAAATGACAACTCAAATAGCCGTGCACTATGTATGTAAGTAACAAAGCTTACCTGATAATAATTGGCACTGGCATCGTAGAAAGCCGCATGAACGACAGCCTCGACAGAGTCGAACGAGTCTAGAATTTTCTCTGCGGTATCTAAATCCAGTTTTGCATCCTCCAACTTGCTAAGACTTAGTTTCACCCTAGCCACAGCAACAGATGCATACACAAGCGCATCTTGAGAATCCTCTGTGTCTACTTTTTTCGCTACTGACTGTAGAAATGCCAAACGATCGTGATCATCTATCAGAGTGTCAGTAGCCAAATAATAATACAGATATGATGTCGACCAAGAACAGACCTTTGCACTGCGTTGCAGCTTTAAGCGCCAACATGACTAATTTCAATTTGTTGATTTTATCGGCAAACTTCAGAATGAAGATATTATAGAAGGCCAGGCGTTGTGGGGCGCTACCATCATCGTTGAAGAATCCAACCAAGGCGTCTGTGAGCTGATGCCATAATTTACGCTCCCAGTAGTCCTCAAAGCTAAGTACGAGTGGTTGGAGCTCTTCTGGAGCTCTGTCTCGTTGCTCAGCAAGAAAATCGGAAATGCTTTCGCTGTTCATATTGTAGAGACAGCGCGATTGACGATTGTCATCCACAGCAACCCGCAGCGGTCGTGAAGTTTGCTATTGAGATTAACAGGCTTGGTAAAACTGAGAAGCAATGAAAAGTGTATGGCGTCGTAATAGAAAGCGTTTTCAGGTAATCTTTTATGTATGGAGGAGTTGAAGATGGCTCAGATTGGCGTAGTGTTAGCGATAAGTACCAATATGCAGTCTTACTTCATAGCCCATTTAGCGAATAACGTGGCAGCTAGCTGCCTAGTGCACCGAATAGCGGGCCTTGTTAGCTGTACTCCTAATTGAACGATACATGTACTCCGAAATTAGATATAAATTCCACTCCCCCCCCCCAAAAAAAAATTAGATTTATATTTATATCTCACTATTATATAAATAAAAATTTAATTTTATTAATTTGAAGTATCTTTTAGCATAAATATGTTAGAATTTATGGTTGTCAATTTCCAAAAGCTGGAATTGGCATCTCAGGCCCGCTAAACTCAACTACCTTAGTAATATCATAATTCTCTGTCTCTTCATTACCTGGTACTTCGTGATAAGATACAAACTGCATCTGTCTCTAGCCTTTCAAAATATAGAAAAGCTATGTCAGCCGCTCTTGTAGCTCTCCCGGCGGTACAGCGCTTGAGCCCGCGCTGTATTCGAATATTAGGAGGTAATCCGGGCAAATTCACTCTACAAGGCACCAACACTTACTTGCTTGGCACTGGTCACTTCCGTATTTTGATTGATACAGGCGAAGGGCGTCCAGCTTGGATACGATCGCTTGAAGCAACGCTTCAGCAGGAAAATGCGATAGTGAAGATGGCAGTAATCACACACTGGCATCACGACCACACTGGCGGCATTGCGGATCTTGTTAATGCTTTCCCTGAAGCTAAGATCTACAAAAATGGCCCAAACGTTGGGCAGGTGGCTATTCAGAATGGTGATAGTTTCCAAGTTGAGGGCGCAACTTTAACGGCTTGCTACACTCCCGGTCATACAACGGACCACATGGTGTTTGTGCTTGCAGAAGAAGATGCAATGTTTGCGGGTGATAATTTGCTTGGACAGGGTACTGCTGTGTTTGAAGACCTGGGAACATATCTTCAGAGCCTAGGTAGAATGAAGGCACACTTTTCTGGTCGTGCTTATCCAGGTCATGGACCCGTGGTGGAGAACGGTCCGCAGAAAATTAACGAATATTTAGAACATCGTCGTCAACGAGAAGACGAGATTTTGCGAACAATGAGAGCTAGCACCGTGAGTAGTGATCATGATAACAGGGAGACATGGACGGCGATGGCCATAGTCAAGGCAGTATACAAAGATGTAGGTGAGGATTTGCACATGGCAGCATGTGGTGGAGTTCTACAAATGCTAGCGAAATTAGAGCGAGAGGGAAAAGTTAAACAAATCAAAGATAGTTGGCAACTTCAAAATAACGAGTCTAATATTGACTAAAATCTATAGAGAAAAGATTAAAATTTATATATATCGTATCTAGTAAATCATAAGAACAAAATTGTGATATTGTACTTATATGAAATATAAAAATCGATTTATAAAAGCCTTACATATAATCTAGTGAACAGCAAGACTTTAGGTAAAAATAGACTTTGTGTGGAACCTAGGTTTGAGAGTTGGAACCGATATCGTACACCGAATTATTTCCTCATTAGATTTACGATACCAAGTTTGGCTTGCGACTTACATCATGTCGGCTGATTTCTGGGCTGGCTACTTCAGCGGTGTAATTGGTATTATAGTAGGCAACCCTCTCGATATTGAAAAAGTACACCAACAGACGAAATGTCAAACCAAAGGTCATGGCACCGAGAGGCCTTTTAGGCAGGGCCCCGTGGCCTTCGTGAAAGGCACTGCAGCGCCTATTTTTGGGTATGGAGCTTTGAACGCGCTGCTATTCTTCTCATACAATCGGACAGAAGCGATATTGAAAAACTCTTTTTTGATTAAAAATGATAGCTGGGCTACTTGGACGGCTGGAGCTATGAGCGGCCTCGCAGTGTGGATCGTCAGTGCTCCGACTGAGCTAATTAAATGCCGTGCTCAAATATCTACTTCTGCTATTTCAAGCTGGACAATCTTGAAGCAGATATGGCAAAGAGATGGTATAAAGGGCCTCTATTGCGGTGGGGTGGTAACAGCGCTGCGGGACAGCATCGGCTATGGATTTTACTTCTGGACATACGATGTTGCTCATCGTTGCTGGCCCGCTGCTCAGGAGCATGGCGACACGATTTCGGTACGACGAGACGCGCCGAGGATACTACTGTGTGGTGGACTAGCAGGCATTGCAACTTGGGCCAGTGTTTTCCCTCTCGATGTCGTTAAATCCCGTCTTCAAACACAGCCATGGCGCCCACAGCGTGCGTCAACAACCTCCACTCTATATGTGGATAATAATACGAAGAGTGAGAAGCGTTATGGAGCTTGGCAAATTACAAAAGATATCTACGGGGAAGGAGGAGTTCGTCCTTTTTTCCGCGGGTTATTAATATGCAGTATCAGAGCTTTTCTCGTGAATGCCATTCAGTGGACTATATATGAATGGATCATGAGTAAAACATATAAAAAAAGTACGAAGTATGAAAACGACTTATTAAAATAATTTAATTTCATTTTAAAGAAATTAAAAAGATATTTTTTTCATTAAATGAAGTTTTATAAAATTAATGATAAAATTAATATAATAAAAAGAAAACTATTTAAGATTTGAGATATATTAAAGGCTTTAGTTATATATAGTTTTTCTTTAAATTGCTATTTATATAACTAAATCTAGCTATTTATAAAATGTTTTTAATATCTGTTATATAAAAAGAATTAATAATAAATAACTAATGCTAAATTAGCTATATTAAGGTTAATATATTATGATCTTTACTATAGTATATAGCTTTTTAATTATATAAATATAAAAAAATACTTTATTTAAATTTATTATAAAATAAATATATATAATTATATAATATAATTTATTTTTATTTTTTATTATTTATTAATTTATATTTTCTTTCTTTTTTTCTTTCTCTACTTTATATATAATTTAATAATATTAATTAAAGTATTTAATTAATTAAGAATAATATTAATTAAAGTATTTAATTAATTAAGCTTTTAATTAATACTTTATATAATTAATAATTTAATATTAATTATTTAAATAGCTAAAGTCAATTATTTCAATAATAAAGCTTTTAATAATTAATAAATTAAAGTTATTTAATTATATATTTATTTTCAAAGGCTTTAAAGAATTTAAATATTTAGTTATATAATTTAAAAAGTATTAATAAATAAATAAATAAATAATTATTGAATTATATAGTATAATATATATATTTTATTAATTTAGTTTACTTTACAATAATATTTTTATATATTAATATAAACTTTTAAAAATTATTAAAGACTTTAATAAATAATATAGTACTTTAAATATCTATAAAATAGTATATAAATTTA
>JACBYL010000841.1:0-13429 GCA_015266385.1 Trichoderma oligosporum | reverse complement strand
AGATGGCTTCACGAGCCAACTTTTGTTCTGACAAAAGCTCGCCCACTCAACTGCTTCGCCATTTTTCATAAGGGAGTCTTGTTATAGAAAGTCTGGCTAAAAAAGAAGAAAAAAATATATAGCTTTTGCCGCTTGCGCTCTCGGTCGGACATTCACTGTCACGTTCGCTTGTCGAGGTGAACACACTGCTATGAATGCATGCATGAAGCTCAAAGCTACACAAGAGGAGCAAGACGCCGCGCGAGAGGAATGGTTCGCACTACGAATGGAAAGGAAACAACAGCGTGAGAGGAAGGCTAAGATGGCAGTGGCTCAAGAGGAATTTATGCGCGAATGGTGGGGGCTGCCGGAGGATGTGCGGCTCTCGAGACAGAAGGAGATGGAGAAGAGAGGAGAGAAGATACCACCTCCCAATCCAGTGAGCAGTACAAGATGAGGCGCAGACGGTCGAAGAAAAAGAAAAAAAAGCAACATGTTATTTTCGGTTGGCGTTTTTTATTATTATTATTATCTTGGCGTAGGAAGGGGTCTTTTGCATGGAACAAAAAGATTTGCATGGAGGGATTTTATTTTGTATTTGTTTGCGTATGAGTTGATTGAGAGATGCGTGTACAGATATACTCTTATATTGCAGAGAAGCACTGGGGCTTGTATGATTATGAGGTACAACATTTAGGCTGCACTCTGAATAGCGCAGCAGCTGATTATAGACGACTAGAAACTCGCTCCTTGACAAGCTCTAAAACCGCCTCCGCTACACCCCATGAGAGCTCAAAGCCTCTTCCACCGAGGCCATACGCATGCACAATAGATCTACTGATATTGTCTTGTATACCTTTTATATCATTAGCGGATACCTCTTCCCTCTCCAGTCTAATCCCTCCACGGCGAGTCGGTCTCCTGCCAACGACATCCCCCAACGGCTGCAAAGGCCCGTCCGCCACGATGGGAGGATATGTAGCTGCGAAGGCGGAAAGCAGGCGAGCACGGGTTTCAGAGCTAGGCTCCGGGTCCCAGTTATCCGGCTCCTTGGTACCACCGATGATGGTACCGCCGTGAAAATTTCGGGGCACGCAGAATGTCCAGGAGCCGTCGGCATTTTGGCGAGTGACGGTAGCGGGAGAGTAGTTGGAGACGAGACAAGTTTGACCTAGTGGGATAGTAAGCGATGCTGTTATTAAACATGGGAAGAAGAAGAAGAAGAAGAAGAAGAAGAAGATAGCCAAGAGATAGATATATGGATAGAGGGAGAGAGAGAGAGAGAGAAAGAAAAGCTAGTTCATCCCATTTAGTGTCCTATAAGGCTTACCTCGGGTGGGAAATACGGCAGGGTCATTGAATCCTGCTCCGGAGCAGTTGACGACCATCTTAACTTGAGGCAAAGCCTTGATGAGAAAGGCCTCGTTCAAATTGCGGAGTTCCATAGTCATTGCTTTGCCACCCAAGATGTGAAATTGACGAAGAAGAAATGAACAGTAGACCATGGGGTTAACACACCAGGTCTTATACTCGTATCCACAAGTGACTTTATCATCCGGAAAGTCATTCTTGCCCAACAGCTTGAACTCTTCAAGACCAAGCCGACGGGCTTTTTCCTCAGTCAAGTCACGACTCACGGGGGCCGGGTCTTCAAAGTATTCGATGCCCTTCATGAAGGTGATGCCCGCTTCGGGGAATCTGCCCACCGTATTCTCCATGTGGCGATACGTCGTGAGGGAAAATTCGTGCTCACGCTGCTCGGCTAGATTCGTAGGCAAAACCCACCGGTTATGAGCGCCGCCCCATTGTGAGGTGTAATCGATGAGCGCTCGTTTGTCGGCGGCTTCGAAGGGGGCAGGAAAATCTTTGGCGATGATAGTGACGGTGTGGCCGGCTTGTTGGAGGCGGAGGGCGGAGCTGAGGCCGATGACGCCGGCTCTGAGATGGAGTGATGTGCGTGTGAGAATTTGAGAGATGGTTTATTAATGGCAGATTTGGAAAACAAAGGGGACTTACCCGATTACAATTATGTCAGACATTTTTGTAGTTTTAAAATATGATGAGTGAGAAATCTAAGCTGTGAATCTATATATAGATGTGGTCTATACGTTGTGTGTATGATTTGCTTTTAAAGAGCATGTATAGTATAGTAAAGTAAATCTTATCTACCGAAGATGGAAGAGAAATATTTATATTCTTTAATGGCATTTAATCAATTCTATGCCTCATATTTCAGCTCCCCCTTCCGATGATAACATGTGATGGTATCAATAATGGGCTTACCCCGGAAGCTGTCATGCGGCGACTCGGAGGCCCGTCTCCGATTCTCGGCGGTCTAATGCGGGGGCTGGCTGGAGCTTAGGCACTCCGGGGAAGGCGAGGTGACCAATCAATCAATTACCTTAGTCGGCGTTATGAAAAGAGGGTGGCGTGAACGTCGTATGACAGCAGAGTTATTTGTTCTTTGGGAGGATTATCATTCGCTGGTTTGAGGGTAATTGGTGGCAAGCAGGCGAGGCTGACTTGGCACATTAAAAAATGGGTTCGTACCTACATACATTATGGCTCTATTTGTTAGCTGTGTCTTTTCCCTGCATGTAATATATAGCTTATAAGCAAGAAGAGCCTAAATTTTGCGATAACTTATACTCATTAGCATCAAATTTGGGCTATCCATAATGAACAGATGACATTATCTGGGTTTTTTTTTTTTTTTTTTTTAATTTGTTTTTTTTTTTTTTTTTTGCAACTCTTTAGCCGATATCGGTGGTACCTTTAGTGTGGAAATAAGGATGGCTATGTATGGGAAAGCGAAAACCTACTTGTTCTCTTGAATTTGTCAAAGAACAATGCACATAAAACCAATTGCTATCAAAGCAAAATCTTCACCTTTACCAATGATTAGTTGCGCCAATTTTCATTCTTGCTCTTGTAAGAGAGGCTTAATCCGAGAAGATGACGGTCCCTAATACTCCCAAATTTCTGCTGTCCGCACGTTAGCTTCTAGAGGGCTCAGCTTGAGTAGCCAATGCCTATTTTAATGGCAAATATGACACCAACTCTTATTCTCTCATTAAAATCTCCCTTTCTTCTTGTTCCACCTCATCGGCAATGTCTGGATTCGGGTTGGTGTTGCCACCGATCCGAGCATTCAGCTGGTTAGGATCGACGCCAACAGTCCGCGAGATGGCACGAACATGCATCAGGATGGCTTGCTGAGTCCGGAGATGTTGCTGCAAGTCCTCAGCTTGGATAGCGGAGCGGAGGATACTCATGACTCTGTCGGTGAGCGTCAAGTAGGGATAAAGCGAAACCTAAATTTGCGTCAGTAAATATGCCCTCGAGAGGAAATCGCATTCTTGGTGTCAACTTACTCTCTCGTGGCGAGCAATGCGTCGACTGGCTTCGTTTAGAGAGCGGCATGCACGAAGTGCAACTCCAGGAACCTACATATTACCAGAAATTAGCATTAAGAGCAAAAGTCAATTGTAAGTGGGCAAGTGTGCATTGGGTATAATCTCACCTGGCGACAGTGCTGCGGGTCTCGAATACAAGAAACGCACTTCCTGTCATTGCCTAATGTTTAATAATGATGATCAGCTAACATATCTCATCTAGAAATTGACAAAGAAATCCCACCAGTAGTATTGATGCACAATGTGCCTGGTACAGTCACCATGTTGATGACACAGGACACGCATGGTTCATCGCGAGATCGAGCCTTGATATCAGGATTCAACGTGAGTAAACGTCCACCGATTCATATCACACGAACAACGCACCAAATCTTCTGCAGAGTAAAGGGGAGGACGAGCCTCCATGGGATATTCACGGTCGTTCATCTAAAGAAGACAGATGGATTAGCAGTCAAATATAGAGATGCATAATCGCATTCGTAACTCACGTTGGAAGAGGCTGTGTTGTCTTAAGTAATGGCGTGTATGGATGTTGTGGCAAGCTCAATAAAGATAAGAATCTAAGAGCTTAAGGATGGAGAAGAAAGAAAATTCAGAGCTGGGTGAGGATCCAAAAGATATTTTATATCATCTGCCAGCATTCTTCTAGGCGGTAGTAAGTACCTGAGAAGATTCTCAGATTAAATATGTGAAGTGAATGGAAAAGAGAAAACATTAAGTAGGGTAAGTGCTATTGAACACAATTCAAGGTACGAATACCTATATTGAAGCGAGCAATAATAATACGCCTATTGAAGAGCCACCATAATGCATTTGATAGTGTCACCGAATGTAGGAAGACTGCCTATGAGCAAAATTATGCCAAGAGATTTACAATATTCTTTTGTTAAATGATGATTCCTCAATATGAACGCGTTACGTGATCATCTATTGCTAATATTGAAGCGAGCATGTACTAGAGTATCTATTTATCCTTCGCATAGCTGTGCAAGCATAATGGCTTAGCAGCTATCCTTGGCTTAGCATATATAGAAGAAGGGACTCTTTTTTTAAGAAAAAAAAAATTTAATTAAAGAAAAGAAAAAGAAAAAAAGGAAAAGGGAATTTAAACGCAATAAACAAAAAAATGTAAAATAATTTAGAGAAAATAGAAAAGAGAAATCGTAGCTTAATGATACGTCAGTGAATGTACTTTAGCTGCCATAGAGTAACATCTAGCACTTAATGATGTCGGAGAAAATAATTTCCTCCCTTTAAGAAATTCTCACAAGTTACATTCAAACAAGATATAAACCTATCCTTAATTCACCCTTTTCTTTAACCGCCTTATCCCAGGCTGATTCGTTCCCAAGTCTGGGCGCATTTACGGCTCATCGGCCCCGCATCTTCCATCTTCGAGCCGAGAACGTCTTGAAGTTATCCACAAATCACGGAGGATGATGATTATATAGGTAAGGTAGCTTGAAGCGCCTACAAATTGGTCATCAAATCTTCCATATCTGATACATAACTTGTTCTATCAATGGTTAGAATATAGATTAGATGGTACTTTTTACTTGATGACGTTGGCGCTATATACGGTCTTACCATACATAATATTGAATGAAGCCTTTGCCACCATCTTTTCTTACCATGAAACCCCCACCCTCCTCCTCCCCCCCTCTCTCTCTCGCTGTTCAAGCCACAAATTGCTAACATGAGCTTCGAGAGTTTGGAGGCAAAAATGTCAAAAGTGGCGATGATATCTTTTGATTAGTTATCAATTCACTTGGTAGTAAGAGCGAATTAGTCAATCTGCATGAAAATGAATGAACCTTTGGAAATCTAAATAGACTTTGAAGGATTGCTTTGTGAGCGGCGTCGACAAAATGAGCGGCGCCAACAAAATAAGCGGCATCAACGCTAACAGAAATCACCGCGCGTAAGATAGAAGCCCGTCTGACTGATCCTATAAGCTGGTTAGGGGTTCTTTGATTTGTATTGGACAGGTTGCTTAAACGAAACAGCGCATAACTTATTAAGCTGACAGAAGGACAAAACGAAGCGGTAAAGCTGTCTTCTCCTCTCTGGCAAATGCGCGGCACGCTCGGGTACCTTTTTTTTTTTTGGATTTAAATAAACACAAACTCTCCTCCTTCTAGCAACTCCGAATGAGCTTTTACATCTTAACGAGGTTGAAACTCTAGGCAAGATAGTTCTTGAAAAGAAAAAATAATAACAAGAAAAGAAAAAATGGTTGTCCTGAGAACACAATCCGATTTTGGCCATGCGCCACCCCCTCAAACGCCGTATAGCATCATCTCCAACTTGCCGGGGTGGGATATGCTTCATGCTGTTCGCGAAGGAGACATGTCACCGTTTGGCAGAGTTGTTCATATCTACCCTCGCTTTGGGCCCAGTCAGTTTGCTGGTCAGGTGAGTTTTTCTTCTTCTTCTTCTTCTTCTTCTTCTTCTTTTTCCCGAATTCTTTTTGTTGTAGTTTGAGGTTTTGCCTGATCATATGTTTATTGTTTATTAATTATCTTTATTTATGTAGCTTGGTTATGAAGTTGCCAAGAGACTGGGCCATGAAGGCAAATCTTGTATGTTATACCTTAACCCAGTCATGTGGCCTTACACGGCTGGCCATGTCTCCAATAAGGCCAGAGAAGAGGCTGCCATTGATGCGGACAAGTTGACATTCAAATGTGTCGATGTGGCTGGCCACCGTCTCTACGCTGTGCTGTTTGAGCCACAGTATACCAAAGCCGTTGCGTTTAGCTGGGGAAACCCTGGACTCGGTGTCTCTATCCGCTTTGCGGAATCTGTGCTGGAGAGTATCGACACTTTGGTTGAAGTTCCCTTTGATGATTATAAAAACCCCCCCAAGCCAACTTTCACGCCTGATGGCCCAGCCCACCAGCTTCTTCGTGAACGCGTCAACGAACTTGTTCACCACGCCACCATCAACCCAGAGCAGGTCAAGAGCAAGACCAATGATGTATACCTTTTTATTACAGGCATGGCCGCCGTCTTCCACGTCACAAATGCTATCCAAGAGTACCGCCCCGGCACCAATGTGGTCCTGGGCGTAGTCTTCCACAACACGCACCATCATCTGCACGAGGAGAGCCCTCGAGGGCACAAGCATTTCGGAAAGGTCGACAAGCAAGGCCTTGATGAATTAGAGACGTGGCTCGACGATGAGACCAAGCAAGGCAAAAAAGTCAGTTTTGTCATCGTCGAGGTTCCCGGAAACCCGACTCTCGAGACCACCGACCTGCCTCGCCTGAAGCGATTGTCTGAAAAGCATGGCTTCGTGCTGATTGTCGACGATACTGTGGCCAGCTTCGCAAATGTCGATGTCTTGGCCTACTCCGACATCCTTCTCAGTTCTCTCACCAAGACTTTCAACGGCAGATCGAACGCCCTCGCCGGCTCCATCGTTCTCAACCCCCTCTCTCCTCACTATCAAGAGCTGTCTTCCCGATTTGCTAAATCACACGCCAACGAGCTCTTCACTGCCGATGCTAAAGAGTTGCTTGCTAATTCACACGACTTCTTTCAACGCACACGCCGCTTGAACCGTAACGCTGAGGCCATGGCGACCTTTTTACACAGGACAATCGGCCGCGATGACTCTCCCGTCGTAAGGGTTCAGTACCCTAATCTTCTATCTACCAAGCCCAATTACGATAACCTCCTGCGACGCAGTACGCCTGAGCTCCCCGATCCGGGATACGGCTGCCTCCTCAATGTCGAATTTGAGAGCATAGATACTGCTCGAGCATTCTATGATAAATGCGGCTTCTACTCGAGCCCTCATCTAGGTGGCCATGTTACCATCATGATGGCGTATAATATGCTCATGTTTGGTAAAGATCCTGAGGAGCGTGCACTGTTTAGAGAGATTGGCGCCAAGGAAGAAAGCATTAGAATCTCTGCTGGTTTGGAAGATGTGGAGGATCTGATTGACACACTCAAGAATGCGCTTGATGCGGCGATTGAGGTCAAGAAGAAGGGAGCTCTGAATGAGACCAAGTGAGGGGGGAGGGGCAAAAGATATTTAGCTGGCTATAGTTCCAATATAATGCTACGTAGCAGAGGTTGTGTGTGTTACACAAGGGTGTGCTTGATATCTCGTATTACGCTTACCTAAAATCTTCTATTTATGACATCCCGTTCCGACATCCTCCAATGAGAGGGGGGTATGAGTATAAAACACAATCTCACTCTCTCAGCGTCTTCTTCTCGGCACTCCTCATCACAGACCCTTTTTAATAGCTGTAGGCATCCCCAAAAGGGATAAGAAAATGCAAGTTTTAACAACAATAGCTTGTCTCGGCAAGTCTTCCTAACCAGCCCAGCCAATCATCTCAATATGGGAGAGAGAGAGAGAGAGAGAGAGAGAGAGAGAGAGAGAGAGAGAGAGAGAAAAGGAACATTCGACAACTACATCAATTACTCTAACACAAATTTCACTTTACATACTCGTAATTACCATTAAGCCATCCCTTCAGCAATACTTCAATAAGAGAATCCCATCCTTCCTGTTAAGAAACTTATTACTTATTCTCCACCCTATCTAGCGGAGCCATCTAACCACATGAGGTTACTATCCGGAGAACAAGGCCGGAATCTCTCCATGACATTTCCCCTTATGGAAAAAACACCCATGACCCTCTTGTTTGTGATCTATCCGGCTAAGATCGCGGGTTCAAGGTATTTGACACTCTCCCCCCCCCCCCCCCCCCCCCCCCCCCCCCCCCCTAGTAGTTATAGGGTATTCTCGATATAGTTACTTATATTGGCAAGGTAGGAATAGCATAGTAATCATCCTGGCTTCTCTTGTTATCTTACACACAAGGACTATTGCAATGGGAGGAGAGGGGGCGGGGAATCGAGTTGGCCGTTCTTTGATGATATAACCGACTTCCAGACGAAGATAAAAAGGGTAGTACATCTTTTACTTTTTCTTTTACTTTTTGCTGTTTTATATAAGTAGATTCTTCTGAGTGAAGTCTTAATCAATCAAAAAAAAGACCCCCATCATTTACTAGTAAATTTATCATTCTAAAAAAAAAGAAAATGACCTATACCCAACATTACGTCCAAGAAACCTTTCCCACCGAAGCCGGCACCGAAATCGTCACCGTCAATGCTGACGACCCAACCACGGATGCCGCTCTCTTAGAATCCATCATAGAGAGAGATGGCGCCGTTATCGTAAAAAACCTCGTCCCCAAATCCCTCTGCGCACAAATCCAGCAAGATATCAAACCCATCTTCGATTCAGACAAGCCAGATCCCGCTGGTTTCTTCCCCAAGACGACAAAGAGAGCTCATGGCATTCTTGCTCACTCGTATGCTAGCGCCAAGCTAGTCGTTAATCCACTCTTTCAATCCGTTGCAGAGAGGATTTTGACAAGCAAATATACCTATTGGGAGGGCCAAGAGCAAAAGAAAGTGGCAGCAAAGCCACAAATCGCAAGCATAGTAGGCTTTCGAGTTGAACCTGGCGGCACGCAGCAGCCGCTCCATAGAGATGACTCAGATTATCATACTAGAAACTGCGATATGCCGGTAATGTTGGGCTGTGTCACGGTATGAGTTTCTTTTCTTTTCTTTTCTTTTCTTTTTTTTTTTAAGCCCGTCAATCGTTAGAAATGCAATGGCATGGAAGAAAATGGACGACTAATAATCATCATTGTGAAAAAATTTCCAGGCTCTATCCAAGACAACAAAGGAAAATGGCGCGACTGTCATTATTCCAAAGAGCCACTTATGGGGACCAGATAGGTGCCCACTCGATGAAGAAACTCTTTCAGCAGAGCTCGAAGTCGGAGACGCTGCCATATTCGTTGGTAACGTATATCACGCAGGAGGCGCAAACATCACCAAGTACGAGAGCACTCCCCCAGATAGATATATGCCCCGTTAACTTTGGTCGTGATTGGGCGATGATGCTAATCTTTTGCCAATCGTTACTAGAAACGAAGCGCGCGAGACAATCGGCGTATTCATGTGCAAGGGAACTCTGAGACAAGAAGAGAATCAGTATTTGGAACTGCCACCAGAAATAGCCAAGGCTAGGGGCTTCTCACCTCAGTTGCTACGTCTACTTGGATATGGACTTTGCCCACCAGCACTGGGCTTATACAGGTATAAGGATCCCATGGAGGAAATATTCAATGTACTTGACGAAGAAACCATCCGTAGATAGAAGTAGTCTTGTATATGTATATATAGATAGACATATATATATATATATATATCATACAACAAGAATCCTAAGCCCGTTCGCTTGTAGCCGCTGTGCAACTGGCAGCCAGTTTGATTCCATACCACTCCAAAATTCAATCAAAAAGCTTCGTATGGTTTCGTAATGATTAAATCCCGTCACTTTGATGATGTTGTCGAGCCACGTGAGAACTTTGAGCTGCCTTTCTGCATCACCATGACACTCGGTGCCTGCGATAAAAATCGGCCACGGTAAGTTTTGAACGCAGAGCGAAGCTCTCTCTAGCTGATCCAGCTGATTGAACAGCTTCCCAATGGAAGCCAGCAAGTCGAAATTGTTAGGGGTTGCATAGCCCAAGCATCTGTATGCATAGATAACCGCAGTATGATGATAAATGTCTACTAACCGGATGAAGTCACGGCGGATAGCTGGTGGACTTATTTGTAGTTTCCCCGCAATCATCAATGTTTGTCCTCTTGCCTGTTCAAAGCGTGATTGGATTTCAATTTCGGTAAAGCTTTGCGGCCAAAGTGACACATCTATGTCTTCGTTAACGGCCATTGTTCGCCGGGACGCTAATGTGATTTGATGTAGAAAAAAGAGATATCCGGAAAACAGCACATGATTATCAGAGTTTGGGGTGGGGAGAACAGTCTCGGCAACATCAGTCAAGTCGAAAGATGTCGCAGAGCCCAGAACATCGTGAATCGCAAGCTGATTCCTTAAAAACGCGAATAGGCCCTTGGTGCAAGCTTCGTTGTGTCCAAAGACATTGACAATCGTCCGCGCAGCAAGCCGATGACCTTCAGCCTCTACTGAATGATTTTTTGCCATTTCGTAATTGGCAATCACAAGGATGCAAGCCAGCATCCATTCTGCATTGGCAACGTCGGCGCGGGTGTTGAGTTCCGATCCGCTGATAAGTCGACTATTCATTTCTCGAAGCTGTTTCTGAAGCACCTCCAAGCACGCGTCTCGCGCCTCCTCGTGATATCGGGCCAGCTCGCTCGGAAATTTCATGGGCCCATGGTAGAGAGAAAACGCGGCAATGGCAAAGCGAAGTCCCGGAGAGTTAGCAGCCATGGGCAGCATCCGACGTCGATAATCATTCTCATCCGTATCGATCCATACCATCCGGCCCGCCAAATTCTTGTCATAGTATTCAATGACGTCTTGTGAAGACGCCCAACGAGCGAGATTTAACAAATCTGGCGCTGCCGAAGTGCTTTCGATGGCCCTATCAATACGAACAACTGCCGACTCCATGGCTGGTAGACTCCCAGAAGCAGGAGCCTCGTTTATCGGCAATGACAATGGAACCGGCAACGGCACCGGCACCGGCACCGGCAATGCTAATGGCAGCGAGCCTGGTACAGGGAGTCTTCGACCCTTCAACTTGCCACGGACCGCTACGCCGTCAGCCCATCTCAGGTGTCGCCCGTATCCAGGACAGTTGAAGCCCTTTTTGATACATTTTGAGCAAGCAGGACGACCGAGGTCACATCGAATGCGTCGCCGCATACAAGTGCGGCAGCCTTCGGAGAGTTATAGATTAACACTCACATGCACGTGAAAAGATGCGAGTACACGTTCAAAACTCACCTTTCAGTGTATCAGCCGAGCCCTTGGAGCTCATTGCAGTCAATGCTTATGATTATAAACGCATTCATCAATCCTAAAGTTTTGAAGTAATTGTTTTTGTTTTGTTTTTGTTTTTGTTTTTGTTTTTGTTTTGTTTTGTTTTTGCCTGAGCCGCTCCCCCCGCGAAACGGTTTGGATATTATGGATCAGAAAATATTATTAAGTGGGCGTGGAGATGATGGGAGAGAAGAGAAAGAGAGGTCTGGCTGGTGGGCGGCATCGGAGAAATAAATGATACTTGGATTAAGTAGTTTGGTTACGTACAAAGAAAATTAGCCGCGGCAACTTTTGACATGCAACTCCAAACGAGTCTGTCTGTCTTATCGTAGCTTCAACTCAGCATAGTTTAGGAAATATGAATAATGATAAAAAATATCAATGATAATCATAACATGTTCAGGATTCATTGTCTGTATAATATTCAACTCGTTCATTATTCTTGAAGATAACCTCAGCTGTGTAAGCCATACGAATCCTCATCTGACATGCTATTATCTTAATAACCTCCATTTAGAACCATATTGCTCTTATCAAGAACAATATTCCATCAGCACGGAGAACATTAGTCACGCAATACTCTTACTCTATTCTCTCCTCTCAACGCATCAGTAATAATGACCAAGTTTTGAATAAGTAAAATAGGCTTGTAAGAGTAAACGAGACGTCGCACACGAGGTGACACGGCAACAATGGCATGGCCCTTCCATGCCGTGGTGAATCAACCTCAGAAAAAAATTTAAACAAACTTCGGTTACCACCGCCGCTACTAACAAGAATAAAAAGAAAGAAAAAGAAGAAGAAAAAAAAAAGGTTAAAAAATGTGAAGTGACAATGAAACGCCGTCAGTTTGCTCTATTCACAATAAGGTGACAAGCCATTCAGCCCGCCTCGAGGCTCCCCCCCCCCCTTTGGTGCATCAGCCCCCTTCAGTTCTTTCCTCCTATTTTCTTATTTCAAAATCACTTGTAGAAAGCAGAAAGAAAAATTCGATGCCTCAAGAATCTTTTTCTTCAGCTCTTCTCTATTGTCAGCATCAACGGCACGAGTTTCTCTACTCGAGCTTCACAATCTCGTTTCGTATTTGTACCTTACTAGGTATTTCGGACATCACATCATCTTTCAACTACCTATTTGAGTATTCGTTATAATTCCTTAGCATGCCGATGAACTTCATAAGCGTGGTGCAGGATCTCGAAGATCTTCTCTGCCATCACATCACTGCGTCGCCTCCAGCAGATTTTATCGAAGAGCTTGTTGATATTCTCAAGAATGTGCTTACCAATGACCGCACCACCCACTGGAGCATTCAGTCCTTCCTCTACGATCTTCGAGATGAATACTTCAATCAACGTAATAAAAACCCTCTTTTTCATCCCTTCCCCTTTCCCTCTTTTTCATCCCTTCCCTACCATTTACTTGAATTTCTAAAAAGATATCATCAAAATCCTCTAACTAGCTGTACCCTAATATAGAGCTCACGAATGAACAGCCCTGCCCTGCCCGTCCTAGCCACGATATCTGGCCTCGCCTCAATCGTGCCAGTATTGAGCCCTTGAGCAACATGCCCATGACACATGATCGTGGTTCCGACCACTGGTCTTTCGCCGTGCGCCTTGCAGATCAACTGTATAATGTTCTTCGTCTTCAAGCCAAGATGCCACATAAGCCTTTTATCGAAGTCCTCACCGAAAACGGCTTTATCACTGGGCTTTCTGACATTGTCGAAGATGTCAATATGCATGACGGTGCAATCGATGAGAGTAATGACCACGACCAAATCCAAGACCGCCAGGAATATGATGCGAATCTCCACTCCAGGCTGACTTTTCTAGAAGACCGCGTCAAAATTCTCGAAAAGAGAGAGGAACTCTTGGAAGGCCAACTTGATCGCGCTACTCAGGCCATGGCAGCTCTGCGCTCCACGAACTTGGAACTTGCTAGGAAGGTCTCTGAGGTGCAGCAGCGAAACCATGAGCTGACTAGAACTTATGCCGCGTAACTCTTTATCATGAAAAAGCAAATATTTGATACGTACAACAGGAAGTCCGGTTAGGAGGTATCATCATTCAATATATTCTCATCTCATATGCTAATATTGTGCTAACTTTCATCCATCTTACAACATAAATATCTCCCCCCTCCCCCCCAACCCTTATGCTTCACCTCAGAAAAG
>JACBYL010000839.1:0-24654 GCA_015266385.1 Trichoderma oligosporum | reverse complement strand
AGAGAGAAAGCTTACTGATCCAAAGAATCTGCATGGCGTTCAAAGGACTCTTATACCCGAAGCATGTACAGACAAAGACTAGGGCTAAGCTTGCAGCACTCGTGCTCAGCTGGAATGTGAGGAAATTTTGAATATTGTTGAATATTCCTTTGCCTTCTTCAATCGCTCGTAAAATGGTTGAGAAATCATCATCGGTCAATATCATATCCGCTGCTTCTTTGGCGACATCGGTCCCGTGACGTCCCATCGAGATACCAATATCAGCCTTTTTCAAAGCAGGCGCGTCGTTTACGCCGTCACCTGTCATTGCCACAATGTCTCCCCGAGACTGGAGCGCGCGGATAATCTTCATTTTATGGTCGGGATTGGTTCTGGCGAAAATGGTGGTATGCTGCATCGCTTGTGCAAGATCTTCATCGGTCATTTCATCAATCTCGTCTCCCTTTAGAACGGCCTTTACCTCGTTCTGCCCCGGCATGTGCGCGCTAGGAACGGCAACGCTCATTCCTAGCTGTTTACCAATCGCAAGTGCTGTTGTTTCCGCATCACCTGTAATCATGACGACTTTGACACCGCCTCGCATGAGTCGTCGAATAGATCGTTCAACGCCAGGCCTTGGGGGATCCCTCATGCCAACCAAACCGGCAAATGTGAGGCTTTTGTAGGCATCATCAGAGCCCTGGGGAATTGGACTAGAAGATCGATCTGTGCCAGGCGTATTACTTCTTGTTTCGACTGCTGATGAACGGGTCCTTGAGGATCTGGATACTTGGCCACTAGCAAAAGCAAGAACTCGCAGTCCTTTGACTGCCATAGCTTCGGCTGCTGCTAGGGCTTCCTGACGGCGCGTATTATCCAATACAATTTCCCGGCCATCTTTTTCTAGATACGTATCGCATGCAGCAAGAACTTTTTCTATCGATCCTTTCATATAAGCATACTCCTTCTCGCTTCCAATGGTGACACCCATCCACTTCCTCTCGGAGCTAAAGGGTATTTCTGTGACACGAGGACCAATGGAGTCTCGGACGTCGTGCTCTTTGAATTTATCAAGCAAATCGAGCATTGCCACATCTGTTGGCTGACCAACCCATCGAGTATAAGTGGATGCCTCTTCACGACCAAGTGTTGAAGACAAGACAGCACTCGTTGCAGCGCCACTCTGCGTGTAGTTCTTTGCAAGCCGTGCATTGTTGGCAATGTTTCCGATTCGTAGGATGTTCAATGCCGCCTGCGTCGGTTTAAATTCTTCGACCTCGGCATCTGAAGATATATGGAACGAGCCCCCTTCTCCAAAGCACCACATTTCGACAGTTGTCATGTGGTTACTTGTCAACGTACCTATTTTTTTTTTAGTAAAAAAATTAAGTTTATCCCTTGTGATAGCCATAATTCTGATTAAGAAAAGACTTACCAGTCTTGTCAGTGCAAACAACATTTACAGAGCCAAGCGTTTCGACTTTAGGCATCCAGCGTACGATTGCATGGTGCTTGGCCATCCGGTGCACACCAAGAGCCAAGGTGACCGTAACAATGATAGGCAAACCTTCTGGGATGGCTGCAACCGCCAATGATATGGAAATGGTGAATATTTCCAGCAACTTTTTCCCCTGAAGCCAACCAACGAAGGATATTAATCCAATTACGACGAATGATGCTTTGCTTAGCTGTGAGCCGAGGTCGTCCATCGACAGCTGCAAGGGTGACCTAGGGTTTTCTGTTCCGGAAACAGTCGTAGCAATCGAGCCGAAATTAGTGTGCCCGCCAGTTGCAAAGACAATTCCCTGCCCGTGTCCAGATTTGACTAATGTACCCATGTATGCGATGTTCTTTGCGTTGGTGTTCTCAGACTCAGCGCCGTCCGCACGCGCTGGAGAGAGGGATGACCGGTTTGAAAATTTGTTCAAACCTTGGATGTTTAATCCGTGAGAATGGGACTCGGTCGTTATTCTCTCGGGCTTTGTTTCACCGGTAAGATTGGAAACATCAATAGTCAAGTCAGCCGCTTTGGTGACTCGAATATCGGCAGGAATGCGATCACCAGTAGTGAATAACACCAGGTCGCCAGGAACAAGCTGGGAAGCCATAACCTTGAAAGAAGTCCCATCCAGAATATCTTCTATGGGTGTGTTTAAACCTGAGCTATCGGCTGCGTCTTGGACGTCACTGACTTTAGGGGGCCATGTGGGAGGCCTAGGCATGCCAGACGACTTATTATTCGGCGAGCCTCGGACAAGGTGCGCATGGTTCGGTACCAGGTGATTGAGAGCCTCGATAGATTTTTCTGATCGATATTCTTGAACAAAGCCAACGGAGACGACAATGGTTACCGCCACCGTGATACTCACGGCGTCGTCCATGTTGCCTAAGAGTAGCGAAGTCCCTGCAGATACTAATAGGAGCACAATTAATGGCTCCTGAAACTGCTTGACAAATCGGAGCCAAAGAGGTTCTGGAGGTTCATGAGGGATCTCATTCGGACCGTATTCGTTGAGTCGTTTCAAGGCTTCGGTGGGTGTGAGGCCGTACGTGAGAGATGTTCGCAGCTGTGCGGCAGCCTCGCTGGGTGTCATGAAGGAAAACTCCTTAGCCACTCCCTATTATCGAGTTAATGAATTGCATCGTTATGAAAAGATGCGGCATCGTGAGCCTTACCCGCGCATGCGCTGATGATGTTCGGACATGTCCTAGCCTTGACTCTGATCTGCCTTGTCGTGGAGAATCGGCCACATGTCCTATGATAGTCGGCACGCCTGCCACTGGCAGCAGAGACTCATTATCGGAGCCACCGTGCCCTGCCCATGGCAGCTGCATGTTGTATACCCAATGATCAATGTTATCGAGGCGAGGTGAGGTTGTAAAGGGGGGCGTAGAGAGTCAGCCTCCAAACTGGTGTTCAAGGCCCTGTTTCATGAGGAAGGGAGAGATGATAGTCGAATGCGCAGAGGTGGGCGTCGGATGTGTTCGTCTTCGAAACTACAAGTGAGATGCACCAGGTCTTTTCTTCCAACAGGAACTGGTAGCTAGTGTCTTCATCCCCTAATGAAAAGATCGGCTCCCAGACCGGTAAAGCATCTGCAATGGGATCATGGAAATTATTAAGGTGAGGTGGTCTTCCACGGCTCCATGAAACGGGATGCGCTAGCCTCGCCACTGGGGGACAGGGAGCGCTACTACCAGGTACTGCAGGTACTGAAAGCACGAAGTAACTCTCTATTTAGGTTTAGCGGCACCGCGGTTAATTTAGGCCGCGTATCCCCAGGTCTTTCAATTTCCCGATTAAATGTCAGGCCTTTATTAGTCAGTGTAAGAGGCTCTCTTCAATGTTGGATAGAGAAACTCATGGTATCATTTTTGATAGTTGTATTAGTACGAAATTCTATCACTTATTTGAAAACAGCGACATATTGAACGCTAATTCTCGTTCTTCATGTGCCGTCAACGGCATTATCTCTTGCTTGGCATGCATTCTCACGCTCCCAGTCCAACTAACATTAGACAGAGCCCAGAAAAGTTAGGCCGAAAAATTGACAAATATCCTGGTAAAAGGGGACATGAGTGTCTAAAGGCTTTGTTGTAAATAAGATTATAGACGCCAACAAAGTTTATTTAACATCAATCACGCTGAATTCTACAGTAGAAGTACATACTCCCATCTAAGTTCAGCGTACCTTATTCTCTAACATGCCGAATGTCTGTAAACATATTCAACACATGTTGAACTAATAAGAAGTATTAAATCTACTAGTAGCGCCAATGGTCACTAAAGATATGATGAACATTTCACGGGTTTGTTTGAATATATAATTACTAGAAAAACAAGAAGTTTTCCGATAGAAATATAGAGCTACCAATGCACTACTTTGAGAGAGTGCAAATGCGGGTGTCAGAATAAGAAGTAGCGTGTACCAAAGGGCGGAAAGCTACACACACCAGACGTCCTTAAGGTGAGGTAATCGATAAGACAAATACCAGGGCAAATCCACACTGCTACTCCGTATTTATTTAAAGAGTTCTTTTATTACTAGGTACTCCGTACCCGTACAGAGGAATAGTTCATGCCTCACAAGCCACAGATAGTATTAGGCTCCCTCTAGTCTTATTCGAATTCACTAATAAAGGGACGTAGCATGCAATTGGCCTGTCGCCATATTCTTACACGCTTGGTGACAGCGAACTATTTAATACTCTGTACTTGGTAATGTTGTATACCTATCTACCTAAAATACCAGCTGAGAGTACCTATAAGGTAGGTATAGTGTGGTTGTGTGTGGTAGCAATTCAGTATATATTGCTTCAATGAACCGCTGCCCAAATAGGTAAGACTTGTTGACCAACGGCAATCTTCTAATGAGCGGATAACTCCACATCGGCCCTGGAAAAGGAATCTTCCGCGTCCAGTGTCAGCAAAAAGCTGCAGGGGAAGTACCTGTACGGAGTAGCACCACTACAAGTATTACGAAGTACCGCATACTAGCCACTTCTCCCAGCCACTTAATTTAGCACGGAAGCATCATCTCCCCTCCGTGCTTTCAACTCCAGAAGTCTCACACAACCCATTGCTCTCATCTCGTCAATTTTGCACCTCCCCATCACCCACCCCCAGTCGCCTGTTTCTTTCCTCTCTCTTTTTTTTTTTTTTTTTTTTTTTTGGTCGCGATCCAACATAACTCTTTTTTGACTTGATGATTGTGCGCGGTTACTATTGCGCGTGAGCCAGACCCGAACACGGTTTAGGCGACTTGTTTATCCACCAAAACGCGCACCCCTTGTTCCGTGTTTACTCACCTCCACTTTTGCTCGAATCCTCGTGTGCCCTCCATTATTGAGCTATTTGCACCATTCACTGGCTGAGTTTCTGCATATTTATACGTACCAACTTGCTCGAGCGCGAGTGGCGACAGCATCGCGCACCGCCATCATGTTCTACTCGGAGACTCTCCTTCAGAAGACCGGGCCACTCGCCCGCGTCTGGCTGTCGGCCAACCTCGAACGCAAGCTTTCCAAGAATCATATTCTTCAGTCCAATGTTACAGACAGTGTCGAGGCTATTATCACTCCAAACCAGGCGCCCATGGCTCTGCGTCTCAGCGGACAACTTTTACTCGGCGTAGTCAGAATATACCAGCGCAAAACGCGATACTTGCTAGATGATTGTAATGAGGCTATGATGAAAATAAAGATGGTGAGTTTCTATCGTTGTATAGTATAGGCATATAAATTAATTATGCTGACGATATTAGGCGTTCCGGTCTAGCGGTAACAACGACCTAGCTGCCAGTTTACAAGTCCCCAACCGCGAGTCTTTACTTCTCCCCGATCGCATTACTCCATACGACAACCTCGAGCTACCTCCACCCCCTGATGCTTCATGGCTGCTTTCGCAAGTTGACGATGTGTCGTCTACACAAGTCGGTAGGAAGGGACGCGTTAGCAACACTAGAGATATCAATTTGCAAGAAGATTTCGACAACAGCCAGTATCTCCAGGGCGGTATAACTCTCGATGAAGATGCGCTTGCGCCAATGGATGACCTTGAACTCGAGCTTGATTTCGGAATTGACATGGATGGTGGCCCAAGCCAGAGCATTGAAATGGGTCGAGATGCCCCCGCGGCTCGATCGATAGAAGACGATGTGTTCAGTGAATTGGATATCATGCCTCGATCTAAAGACGGTGCTGGCCCCGAAGACACCCACATGGATTTGGACGGTGGTGTGAGAATTGCAGACGATGAAGGCGATATTCAGATGGGCGACGATGATTTTCAATTCAACCCTGGCGATCAGTCCGCTGTACCTGAACTAGCTGCTCTTGATATCAACCGACAAAGAATCTCAGAATCTCCTCTATCAGATATTGATGATCAGTTTGCCAAAGAAATTGAAGAGGAATATTCTCGCCACACTCACACTGATCTTTACGAGCCCCAAGACGACGATGAGCATTCTCTTGTTCGACGGCCTACGCAACGAGCCAAGAAGCAGCGCATCATGATGCCGGACGACGAAATTGCGTTGTCTAGTACTCACATCAAACAGCAGCAGAATCACAGAGAAAACATTACCAAGCCTGCTGTGTTCCTCCCTCGCGATCCTTTACTACTAGCTTTGGCAGAAATGCAGAAGAGCGGCGGCTTTGTGTCTTCAATCATGATGGAGGGCAGAAGTTTGGCATGGGCGCCCGAGCTTCGCGGTATGCTATCATTAGAAATGGTGCGTGGCGCGAATGAGCTCAAGCGGAAGCGGGACAGCGGTGTCGCCGATGTGGACAGTGATCCAGGTGGTCTAAAATCTCCTCGTCTTGAGCTAGGAGATGACACTGATTACGCTCTCGACGGAAACGCCTTTGGCAACCAGAGCGTGGCCGCCGATGGTACCATTCTCGAAATTCCCGCCGACGAAACTGCGGCGCATTACGACGAAGACCACATGGAGAGAGAACGAAGCAGCCCAATGCCTGCATTCGATGACACAACAATGCCGCTTGTTCACCCTGCCGACAGTGGACCTGTATCCCTCGGTACCAAGCATGCCGTCCACATTCTTCGAGAGTTGTTTGGCCCTGACGCTGCCGAAGATGCAGACAAGAGAAAGAAATCTACTGTTGTTTTCCAAAATTTGCTACCTGAAAAAGAAACTACAAAAGCAGAAGCAACAAAGATGTTCTTTGAGTGCTTAGTGCTTGCAACAAAAGACGCTATCAAAGTCGAGCAGACTTCTGGTCTTGGTGATGCCATCAAGGTAAGAGGGAAGCGCGGCCTTTGGGGCGCCTGGGCCGAGCGAGAGGCTGGTGGCGAGATCTCAAACCAAGACGAACCTGAGCCCGTTGCTCCCATGAGTGCAACTGCAGTTGCTGTTGAGGCATAGCTGTCTACTCAACAACAAAAACGTCAAAGTTTTGCGTATGTAAAATAAAATACAATGTTGTGCATCTTGGGCAACAGGTTTTGTCTTGTTCGAAATCGCCCATGGCGGAGTTGAAGGCGTTTGGGAGATACCATGTGACCTTGGAGGTTCTCTGATCTGGATAAAGGAAAGGAGGGAAAAAGGATAATTGTGTGCCTTGGAAGTCGAAATCAGGGCAATTCTTTTTTTTTTTTTTTTTTTTTTTTTTTTTTTTTTTTTTTTTTTTTTTGGGTGTGTATGTGTGTGTGTGTGTTGTCTTTTACTACCCAGTGTGTCTAGAGAAGGTGTTTTGGGGGATTGGTTGTATTGCTACCATCTATTGAACGAATCATTATTTATGTGAGCTATCTAACGCTACCTATACTGTTACCATTGAAGACCAATTTTAAGAGTAAGCTGTCTGTAGTTTATGAATACTATTACTTATGATTCAAAACGCTATAACTTTAGATGCTGTATTCGGTTCATCATGAAATATCAGGGGGTATTTGATAGGCGTAGCCGCGGCAATCCTACATGATGCTTATCCCATTATTCTTCTAAGAGTCGCAAATCTACTTGCCTGTGCCCCGCCATCGCTGAACCCCACGTAGGTGCCAATCCGTCAACCTAAATCTAGGCAGTTATCATATATACTACTTAGCACCTAGCAGATAGCTTACTTAGCCTTGGAAATCATTCTTCCAACAGGCAACCAAGAAAATAAACCCAGGCAAACATATTCCTTCAAATTATAAAGCCTGCCACTCAATTCTACTTGCGACTTTGAAAAACAGACACATCCTTTTACTTAGAAAACAGCATCCCCACTGTGATCCCATCATGCCTCCTCCATCCCCTTTAGCCATTGCCACAGGCGCCGTCAACCGACTCCTCAAGGAAGAAGCATCCTACCACAAGGAACTCGTGCAGCAAGAAGCCAAAGTTCAAGAGCTAGAAGAGAAGCTTAAGAACGGCCAAAATGACGATGAGGGCAATGCGGAATATATTTTGAAGCAGCAGGTATGTATGCGTGCGGGCAACATGTTTCTCGCTGCCCTTCCTTTTCGTGATAATATGTTTGTGAAGGGGCTAACGAGCTATCTCTCTCTCTCTTTCCTTTTCCCCCCCTTCTAGCAACAAGTTGTTGAGCAGACGAAAGCTGTATTCAAACCATTGAGAGAACGAATCGCTACGGCCGTTGAGAAGTTGGGAGATCTTGTCGCGTCCGAAGAGAAGAATGGTGGTGCTGCGTCAGTGGAATTAGAGAATGCAAAGACAGCTCTGGAGAAGGCTAAAGCAGAGACGTCTTGAAGAGAAGAGGATGAATGGGTGATTATCTTGGGAAAAGAGGAGCTCCAAAAGAGAAGAAGAAAAAAAGAGAGAAAAGAAATTGGACGATCCAATATATACTATTATCAACAGCGTGGTTCATATCACCGGATCTTTTAGCCACAATACCTATTCTTTTCTTGGCTTGGGTATCCTAATTATACAAAAGTTCTATGGATGCTACGCCAGGCAGTCCGAATTTAATTATCAACCTCCATCTTGTCAGCGTTTCTCGCCGCTATTTTGTCTTCATCTTCTTCCTCACCGTCTTCGTCCCTCGAGTCGTCCATATCAATGTCTTCGCCAGTCTCACTTCCCGAATCATCATGCCTGAGAGGTTGAGACAGCTCTCTGGTCGACGCCCTGCTTCCTATTCTGGAAACCGTTCCGGCATCTTGAGGATGGAGCCTATCTGGTCGGGGCGAGCTTACTGAAGGCGTTGGTCCGTCAACAGATATTGTTGGCTGTGGCGTCTCGTTAGACGGGCCATCGCCATCAGGCCGTGGTGTATCAGTGTTGCTCGGCTCAATACCAGGTGTCTGGCCACCGCGTTGTTCTTCCGCTTCGTCGTCTCCACCTTCATTCATTCCTTCTCGTCTGTCTACCTCTTCCTTTTCGTCTCTGATCTGCCGTCTTAGTAGCATACCTTCCTCCATAATCCTATTGAACTGATCCCTCCGTTCCTTCCACGTCCCACTGTACGTCTCACTTTCACGTTCTAGCTCTTTACATTCTTCTTCCAACTTCTCCAAAGCAGCAAACTGGTCTTCGCGCGGTCGAAGTAATCGGTTAGAAAGTATCTTCTCCGCCAACTCATCAAATTTCTTCCGTCGCGCCAAGGTGGCTCTAGCACCTTCTAGTTGCTCTCGGAGCCTTGAATTGTTTTCGCGGGCCGCCTGACATTCTGCAAGGATGCGCTGCTTATCTGCTTCGTAGCGATCACGCTCTCGTTCATTTGCATTTTGAAGAAATTGGAAGCGGGCGATGCTACTGTCGAAAGCGGCGAAATCGAACGTGAGATCTTCTTGTAGCTGAGCGCTGCTCGATGTTTGAGCACCGTCCTGACTGGCGGGATCGGATTGTATGGCGCTAGAAACAATCGCAGATATGGAAGATAATCGCTTGGTGATACGCTTAAAGGGCTTTTCCTCTACATTGAGGAGTCGACTCTTGTGAAGCTCAGATTCGCCTTTTTCGTCTAGTAGTTCCCAAGAAGACATTGTTGAGATTTGAAAAGCCGGGGGAGATATGAGTCCTAATCAAGCGTTGATGACTGTGACTGGTGAAAATGAAGACTGGTGAAAGTGAAGAAAGAACAAAAGCACGTTTTGGGCTCTGGCTTGTACTTCTTAATCCGCAGAATGATGCAATGAAGGGCTCGCTGGCTTCAGCCTCGCAGTTCAAATGCTGCTCAAGACGTGGCGCGCGTTGATGACTAATCTTTGTTCGCCACTCTTCGAGGCTAGTGCCATCGAGCTCTTACAAAGAACCAGCTCGCTCACATTTAACCTTGCATTTCTTTTAATCTAACTTAGCATTACTCTCGACTGAATCGAGTTTGCACTACAGACCGCTGCCGACGCGCGCACAAATCGAAGGAAGCAGAAACATCGATATCTTCGTACTGAATTTAGTTCCATAGGCCGTATCGAGAGGCCGCCCTGCCAAGCATGTCAGAAGAAGACAAGGAGCTTTTGGCGCGTATCGGTCAACTCGCTGGTAGGGCTGTCAGCTGTCCTGCGATGACTTCATAGCACTCACACACTCCAAGGCCAAATAAATCGACATAAAAGTCAGCAAGCTGGCTATCAACCTGTCCTGCCATCGCATCACCCAACTCGTCACCGAGGTTGGTACCTTTAAAAAAAAAATACCTTGAAAATGGTGGCCAGTCTAACCATAAAATGAGGCAACGTTTACCGTCAAGCAAGCGCACCTTATCCAGGTAGAGGATTCAGTAGCCGGCCAGCCACCGCCCACCGTCATAGAACGCTCCATCTCAACCCTTCTGGATCTGGTTCCGGATCCGCTTCCAGCTCAGCTGCAGCCAGTCCTGCTTCTGCGTCCCTAGGCTGGGTATCCAAAAACGACCGTCACCGCCAACTAATAAATGCCAATATATACGAAAAGGATAGTCAAAATCGGGCCAAGGCAATCGAAGAGACTCGACAGCGGAAGCTGAAGGAACAGCGACATCGGGAAAAGAAACGATTTAGCGAATACCTTCGCCATCAAACTAGTGTAACTGGTTTTGTAGGCGCGAGTGCGGGTACTAACAGCTCAGGTACAAATGAAATATCAGTCAATGGCATTCGGTTCCGCGTTCTAGACGGAGGAAAGAAGCTCGTAAAGGCTACGGGTAGGTCAAACGATTTAAAAGATACTCTCCCTCTCCTTTTTTTTTTTTTTTTTTCTTTTTTTTTTTTTTTTTTAGCATGTCGATGTTTGCAACCTCTTATTGTTATTGTCGTCTTTTGACCGTATCATGACATTAGACGATCAAAACGCTTCCTCCATGACACCGAAGATGGCTATCATTGCTGGAGTCAAATTTCATCGTACGAAAACCGGAAACCTCGTCGCGCAGAGGATAGTCAAAGATCACCGGTATGTCTAAATTCCGAGATTGATCACGGTGCTAACGTCTATAGTCGATCTGGCGCGGTCAAGAAACTTGATCAACGGTGTAAAATCTTCTCAACGACCGGTAATTGTTTCTTCTATATACTTGGCGCGATCGAAACTCCTATAGCTCTACGAGATGCTGCCATAGATGATGGGAAGCACACTAACAACTAACTTGCGTATTTTAGGTTCCTGCCCGAAAGGTCCTACTTGCCGGTACATTCATGACCCTAACAAGGTAGCTCTTTGCAAAGATTTCTTGAAAGACGGCAAGTGTCCCAACGGCGAGTCTTGCGACCTCTCTCATGAGCTTACTCCAGAACGTGTCCCGAATTGCTTGCACTTTGCCAAGGGACAATGCTCCAGGCCTGACTGTACCTTTACTCACTCCAAAGCTTCCCCAACTGCTCCCGTCTGTGAAGCATTTGGCTTCTGTGGTTACTGTGACAAGGGTGCGGACTGCACCGATCGTCACGTCTTTGAATGCCCAGACTTCAGCAATACCGGAATCTGTAAAACCAGGGGATGTAAGCTGCTTCACCGTGAGAGGGCAAGCGTCCTCCGAAACCAGGCCAAACAGCTTGACGAGACAGAGGATGTCTCCAGCGAAGATGAATCGGTTGATTCAGACGATATCGACTCTGATGATGTGGCCGAATTTATTGAGGGCGACTCTGATGACTCTGACTTTGATAACCCCAAGGATTATCTTCCTCTTTAAACGAGTCAAGCCGAATATCATCCAGTTCATAAACTCACTTTTTTTTTAGAAAAAAAAAAATGTTTTGAGATACTGTGTTGTGCTCTTCTTCTTCTTCTTTTTTTTTTATAGCATGCGATAGATTTCTATAGCAGCGATGAGGCACTTTGGCAATTGATGAGTTTTAGTAGGGATGGATGCATATCAAAGATACCCTATTGCAGGCTTTGTATTCCCTGCTAATAAAAGCTTGAGACATGAAGGAAGATTATTACAACGGCAGAAGACAAAAAGAAAAAAAAAATAGAGAAAGAGATATTAGCTTTTGAGTGCATACATCACTGCGTCGTCTTTATTAGAATATCATGTGTTTCCAAGTAAACAAAGACAATGAAAACCCGATTATGAAAACTCTCTAACTATAGTAATTCGCATTTGCGCTTTGTATCATGCACAATACTCTCTCTGTCTCTGTCTCTCTCTATCTCTCTTTGTCTCTCTCTCTCTCTGTTTCTCTCTCTGTGTGTCTCTCTTTCTCTCCATGGCGTTACTCACTCCGCCCAATGACCAATATTGTTTGTTCGTGAACGCCAGTTGATGATTATTAGTAGTATCCCTTATAATAGTTATTTCACCACCACCACCCCCCCATGCCCAACAAGGTATGTACTTTAGCGAAGTGGTTCCTCAAGAGAGATCACTGATCGGCGCCTAAACGAGCCAAATAGGGCCTTAATTTTGGCCGTCGCCCCTGAGAGAGCCCAAAACAAGAGGGGGATTCAATAGAATACTTGTAAGCCCCAAAGAGGCCTTTACCAAATTGATTGATTGATTCAATATCGAATCCAACCTTAACCTTGTTACTCCGTAGGTACTCCGTACTTAGCCTATCAACTGGTACTGGTACTGGTACTGGTGGTACTGGTACTCTTATCGTAACTGATTTGTACAAATACAAGCTCCCCTGCTTTTCCTCCTACAAGTAGTACTCCGTACAGTAGTAGCCTGTCTAATAATACATAGAATACGAAGAAACAAGGGAGAAGTGAAGTTCACCTAAGTTGCCAAGAAACGAAGCTTCTGTTTCCAAAAAAAAAAAAAAAAAAAATTCAAAAAAAAAAAAAAAAAAAAAAGGGATGGCGCCTGGACCATTTTTATTTTATTTTTATTTTTATTTTTTATTTTTCCTTTTATTTCCTTTTATTACTCCGTAATCTTAATTCCATTTGTTGTTGCTTTCTTCTTTGTCTTTGTTGCCGCGCGGGAATAAAGCTGTTAATAAGCGCTGGGCCCTTTTCTGTCAAATCTATTTTTCTTTTCGCAGTCTCTTTATCTTTGTCTTTGTCTTTGTCTTTGGGAACTATTTTTCTTTTTTGTCAGACGTGAAGTTGCACTGCCCACTGTGCCCTTATATATATATATACACTACTTACACTACTTATTAGTCTACTTACTTACTACTCCGTACTCCGTACTTACTACAGGATTACTACCCTACTAATAATAAGCAGCAACTCAGCCTCAGCCACGAAAATTGATCACCTACCTACTAAGTACTGTCATCCCACGAGACGTAGAGCAGCTATTTCCTGGGTAGAGGATTTCTATTTTTGAATAGCAGACAGGCCGAGTTTTGAGGATCGCTTTTGACAATTTTTTTTTCCCTGGCGGGTATACAAGCCCTGCTGCTATTGCTCTTGCGTTCTGAAATTTTCTTTCTGGTCTAGAGAGAGTGAGAGTAAGAGAGAGAGAGAGAGAGAGAGAGAGAGAGAGAAAGAGAGACAGGTGGATGCATTTTGTGCCGCCGCTTTAGTCACGAACGGTCTTTTTTTTTTTTTTTTTTTTTTTTTTTTTTTTCTTACGATCCTTACTGTGATCATGGGGCTCCGAGATGTACTGAAGAAGAAGGATGCTATAGACCATCATGGACAAGTTGACCAAGAGACGGGTGATGGGAGATTAGCTGGTCCAGATATCACCTTCATTCGCAGCGATACTGTTTCGCAGCAGATAATTGCGCCTCCGGATGATAGTGCTTTTGTTTCTAATGACAGTTTGCTATCGCCCACATCAACAAGCGGGGATCATAGAAAATCTCGCCGCAGTCTTGATGTTTTTCGTTCTGATCGATCACGGAGTGCATCTCAATCATCTTCAACGAGTCAGACGTCAAAGAAGGAGAGTGCGGCAAAACGCCTCTCACACAGGCTACATCTAAGTCGCCAGCCCGAGACCTCTGATCATGTGCCCCAAAACTTGCCAGAGATTGTGGTCCCGGGCGATATGCAGGACAAAGATGCTGCAGAGCTGCAGTGGGAGCGAAGGGCAACCATATTAGCCGGGCAGAATGAGCGAGTAAGAAGTCGGCCGCCGTCGAGAGAAGCCACGGACGGAATGGCGCATATGAGCTTGGATGGCTCTCGCAGCCGAAGCCCCTCGGCGAACTCGGGGCGAGTTTCGTCCAAAGAGATCGATGCGGATATCCAGGAGGCAATTCGACTGCACGAAGAGGGGAATTTTGCGCAAGCGACCAAGATATTCGGTCGACTTGCAGATCAAAGCGGCGCCAATAACCCGCTTAGCCAGGTCCTCTATGGATTAGCATTGAGGTTAGTATTGTATTGCCGGACCCCAATTTGCCCTTTCAGTTCCATTGTGGCGATACTGTTTGAGCGCTCAGCTCCTATCATTCCTCTCCAGCGCCCTCACATATCACATCATGTCGTTGATTTACGTGACATGACTATCATATGATTATGATTAGCAAGTGATAAAAAGCTTCGGACTAATATGCTATCGCTTTTCTCCAATAGGCACGGCTGGGGCTGCACTCCAGATCCTGGAAAAGCGGTCCACTATCTAACTGCAGCAGCATCTAATGCTGCATCGGTAGAGCAATTGGCGATCCAGGCCGGTCTGAAGAAGGGAGGAGCTGCAAAGGGAGAGTTAGTTTTAGCCATCTTTGAATTGGCCAACTGCTTCCGCCACGGCTGGGGCATCGCCAAGGACCCAATCGCTGCAAAGCAGGTATGCAGTTTTTTTTCTTCTCCCCTTTTCAGGGGCTGGCTGGTTGGCTAGCTATCTGGCTAGGCTGTTTAGATACTGATTATCATACAAAATAGTACTATGAGACGGCAGCAAACTTGGGCGATTCCGGTGAGTTGCGCAGATGCAGACGTGGATACAATTCTTGAGAGCTCGAGGCTAATGAAACGATCAAGATGCTATGAACGAAGTTGCCTGGTGCTATCTTGAGGGCTATGGCTGCAAAAAGGATAAGGTACGTCGGTAATTAGTCAAAATATCGATGACATAACTTGCCTCTGGAGTTTGACTCTTGGCACGAAGGATCAAGCCTCATTCAAGAAGCACCACAAGTCGTGGCTTGCTTGCCAGTCATTAGTCTGCCTATTTTGCGCTGACAAAGATGGTTTTTGATGCCCAACGTCTCACCAGGCCCAAAGTTGGGCATCGATGAGAAGAGTGGAAATGCGAGAGCGCGCGGTGCACAAGTCAAACAGGAAAGGGCACAGGCGCTGGCATTGGCATTGGCACTGGCACTGCTGCGCGACCTCCCCCCACAAACACCAATCCGTCACATGAGGCTGATGTTTGAATCCTTATTTGGGAGTACAGTATGCGGCAGCCCGATACTATCGACTGGCTGAGAAGGCCGGCAACAAGACACTAGGGAATTCATGGTAAGTTATCAAAATGCAGCCATACTTGTCCATCGTGTCAGCTGTGGGCGTCCTTGTGTGGTGTATAATGCACCACTTCCGAATGGCCGGGCCTCGCTTGCGGCCATTTGATGCAGCTTGATCACACTGTCCCGCTCAGAGGCTACTGTCTATGGAGTACAGTCTCATGATTCTAGCTAAGAGCTGGAGAATTTGTGATGTGCTACGTACTCTAGTTCCAATGAGAAGACGAGGACTCGAGAGAGGCGACAATGGCTAACGGATCTATAGGATATGGAAGGAGAAGTACGGTCCGCTAGGAGAAGGCAGCGGCAAGAGAAAATAAGAAGTATGCAGGTAGGCAGATTTCGTCCACTTGATGGAGCTCGCTAGTGGCTCCCACATCTAGAATTTTTTCTTTAATTTTTGACGGCCATTATTGGATATTGAAGGGAATGGATCTTTAAGCTGCATTGCGTGTCCATCGTATGGCTCCTCTATACAGCAAACAAAGGAGCTGCATCATGGCCCATCCGGCGTCTTGCAGTTCACATTTGCGGGGTGCTGCTGCTGCTGCTGCTGCTGCTGCTGCTGTACTCCCCGAAGACTTGGACGCACCATAATTCAGATGGACGGCTCATGTAACGGACGATTGCGGCATGTATGTTTTGTCTGTATGTAGGGAGCATGGATGTGTGAGCCTGTATGGCTGTATGTCTGTATGGCGTTATGTCTTTTGTCTGTACGGAGTATGTCTGTCCACATATGTATGTGTAGTGTAGCGTATATTATGGGGTCACCAAAGTAGCAACAACCAACTATCTGTTTTCTCGTTCCCGCGGAACCACTTAACATGAAAAAGGAAGAGGGGAGAAGAAGCTGATGCAGCTGCATTCCGGAGATTTGGTGCAAATAGGAGGGCGGGTCTGGCGATGACTTCTTGTGAGCGGCTCTTTTACCAGCTTTGCCTTAGCCGGGGGATCGTTTTGATGCCTGATTGCGCATGTAGGTGGTATGTGCGCATGTAACTGCGCATATACATGATGTATGTATGTATGTACGGAGTATATACGTATGTATGTGTTGGTTAGCTGTCGCGATGAGATTGGATAGAAGGCGAGATAGGTTGAAAACGACTCGTTTGTTGCTGTGGAGGCGGCCATATATCGAGGCCTAGTACGAGCAAGCCTAGTGCGAAAATATTCTCTTTGAGCCCGTCATTTTTTGCTTTCCCGCTTTCCGCCATGCCCATTCTGTTTTCCCAAACAGCCATGGGATTTGGGTATCAATTCATGACTCATTGACAAAAAGAAAGAGAGTGGTAGTAGTCGATGCAGATAGCAGGCACTTGGGCTAGTTCCTGGTAAGGGGAGATTCGCAATGGAGGCGTGTATGACCTTTAAAGCTGTAAGGGACGGGATACTTTGTTAGGATTTGCTGGTTGGCGGGTAAACTTTTCTGTACGAGCCATGCAAGATGCATGTATGTTTGTTTGTATGTGCGTACTACCTACCATGTAAGTGTGTATGCGGGTGTGCGTATACTTGTATATACAAGATATGTACGGAGTAGTCCGCCAGTATGTTGCAAGAGATGTGACCAACTTATTACCCAATCACACTAATCCTACCTAGGTGATAGCAGTAAATGATCGAAAGTCCAACTTTTTCGTCATTCGTGGCCAACAGGGTCGGCCCGAGGGGTGTAGGGAGCGTGGCATACAAAGTAGTGTTGGCGGTTTGTCAAAGGATGTGGTGGGGGAGAGGGGGGGGGGAAACAAAAAGAGAGGCAGACGGCTAAAAGACTTAGGACTTGAGCTAAGAGCTCTCTCTCTTTCTCGCTCTCTCTCTCTTGTCTCTCTGTGTGTGTCTGTCTCTCTTCCAGAAGCCGAATATAGAGTGTTATTCATTTGTACCAAAGTGGATGCGTATGTAGATGTGCGGTGCAATGCGTGTGTGTACGAAAGTGCGCGTGTACGCATTGGCTCTGTGTGTGGGCGTTTCATCTCCGGGTTTGTGACCACCTTTTCGAGGGCATTGGTCGAGATCGGAGCAGATGATCAGTTTTTGCAGATGAGGAAAAGCACGCCGATTCGTCCATGCGTCTTAGAGGCTTGTTTTAATTATTTATGGCAAATGAAAGAGGCTGCGTGTGAGAAGGAGGGGAAGGGAGAGACGAGGGGCCTGGCATTCTTGTAACCGGGAAATGATGATTCAGTTCTAAGCCTTTTTTTTTTTTTTTTTTTTTTTTTTTTTTTTTTTTTTTTTTTTTTTTTGTTTTCCTCACAGCTTGAGTGGTTGAGGGAAGTCATCTGGTGATGCTATCTCATTCAAGTACAAGGCACAGGGACTAATAATAGTAGGCCAACTGAAAGTGTTAGTACAGAGTACTTTAAGTAGGGTAGGTAAGGTAGTACCTCGTAGTTACTTAGAGTAGGTGCCTACCTACCTGCGAAGTTGCATTTATATTCATCACCACCTTCCCTCCATCAAGTAATAGCTCTCCCAATAAAGGTTAGATCGAACCACCAAGACTACAAGCCAAAATCACTAGTAGAAAATACTAAGACAAAAAACAAAATAAACATTAAAAGTAAAAATACTCGAAGATGTAATCTTCGTTGGCGGTGTGATGTCAACCCAATGCCTCCCTCCTCCCGCGCCCCCCTTAGTCCGGGACAAAGCCTCACCTATTGGTAACCACCTTTGCATCACCATCGCTTCCATGGCTGTCTCACATCCCCACTCCTTGATACTAGTTAAGAGAATCACCTATCAAAGTAAAAGGGCTCCGTGTCTTGGCAGCTACTGTAGGTTAGTAGGTAAGATAAACAGTAGTAAATTTGCCCATTAATACATACTTACCATGTACGTACATTTCTACTTGAAGGAAATTCATTGTAAGCACCCATCACGGTTCTAAGATCTACATTTGGCAATAGTCACGGCAAGAATTGGTGGGGAAAGATATCATGAATGTAAAACTGGATCTTTGTCCGTGTTCACATTTGAAAACTATCTGTATCTGAAATGAAATGTCGTTAAAAACCCAAAAAAGGCCATCGTTGTGGCTACTAGTAGTTCCAAATAAAAAAGCTATGTCCAAAATGCCGCCCAAGTACAAAGGAAAGCCACCCCAGTGATCGTTATTGTCGCTGTAGTGGGTTCTCAAATGAATGTGTTAGGTAGAACAGCCCATTCCAGGTTGCTTGTTCTCGTCATCGTCACTGAATCAAACCCCGTAAAATTCCATTCTGTCATCATTCTGTATCGGCATGCCTCGTGAGAAACCATTCTTCTGGTGCCGGTCTTATTCCGCACCCGATTTCCCATATCCGAAAAGCTATGCCTTTCCAAAGTACAAGCATGTACTGGACTGGGGCCTGTAAGCATGCCTGCTGTGTGTGTTGCTGATTCTGCTTGGGTCCTTTGCCTTTCGACCCACTTAACCACCCAGAGGGCCCAAAATAAGAGAGAGAAAATCAAATCGCTGAAACAAAAATTATGAAAACCCATCCAAATATAACACTAGGAGAAAGAAAAAGAAACATGAGAAAAAGAAAAAAAGGAAAATAGAGCAAATTCAATCACAAAAAAAGCAACGCTTGCTCGCTCGCTAGATCCGCAAAGAAATCGTGAGACTCCAAAGTAGATGATTTTCATGAGAAAGCTGTTTGTTCAAAATCAAGAAGATGGTGTGGAATGCGTGAGCAAATAATCTCAAATAATGTGGGTGTGAGTAGCACCCCAGAGCGACTCAAATAATTGGCAGCTCATCCAGTCGCGGTGGATAAGCTGCAAGAAGAAAAGAAAAATGAATTGCAGAAATTTGTCGAAGAAATGAAAATAAACAAGACAAAATAGAGGAAAAGGGGAGAAGGAAGTTCGATCGATCAGTGCATTCATTACTGTAGCCATTTTTGATTTCGTCATCGTGAGATTTCGGTTTTTTTTTTTCTCTTTCACGCCGTGTTTTAAATTCTTCATCTCGCTTCGTTGCATTGCTGCGCATTCTGGGCACTGTTGCATTCCACAACCATTCTGGCAAAATTTCGAACAACATCGCTGGGAATCTGATCCCAAAGCAGAGAGCGTGTGTACACCTCCGCGGCACCTGTCTGCTTGGCAGTGTCTCGCAGCTCCGCAAGCGCCTGGGCCAAGTTCTTGCGAGTTTTGCTGGGAAGTCTGCCGGGAGCGGGGTGAAGGAAGTCGTGGTCACTGACACCGTTGTATTGAGCGGCAGAGAGGGAGAAGATCTGCTCGTTGGTCTGCTCTTGCGAGGGTTGCATGAGGCTGTCGCCAAGCTCCGCAAGCATTGATGGTGCAACAACACCATCGGCAGCCATGCCGGCCATCACGCTAGCGCTAACGGGCTGTCCCCAAGAGGCGCCGGAAGGCTGAGGGGCAATGGCGCGCATGCTGGCAGAGGCGCTGACACCAGCGTCTTTGAAGACGTTGTCGAGAAGAGTCGCCGATGCGACTCGAACGTCCTCGGACACACGAGGAATGGAGGGCATCGAGCGGCTGGAAAGGACAAAAGCGCCCACAAGGAAGAGCATGAATAGCAAGCCGCCTTGGGATGAGCTCTTCTCGCTTTCGGAGGTAAAGGGGTTGTTATCCTTCTTGGCAGGAACCATAGGCATGGTAGGTTTGGGCTCATCGGTGAAGTCGTTGAGGAAGCCGTTGTCCCACGCACCAGCCAAGTCCATAGCATCGTCCATATCGCCATAAGAGCCGGAGAAGGCGTTGGCGGCGGCGTTGGGGGGCATGTTGCTCTCCAAGCGCTGAACGTGGTCGGTAAGGACGCCAACCTTTTTCCTCAACTCACCAGACTCAATGGTGTGGGTGCGGATCATCTCGTCCTTCTCAAGAGTGAGAGTCTCGATGTAGTCGACGCACTGCTGCTTCTCAAGCATGAGCTGTTCAACCTTGGCCTTGAGGCTAGCCAACTCCTCTTCCATGTCAGTGATGACGACAGTGAACTGCTTCTTCTCATCTTCCAGACGCTCAGTGTGCTGCTTCTTGCGCTGCCTAGAGTCAAGACTATAGTTATAAACAGTTAGCTCCATGCATTTATTCCCATGAGCGGGACTTGACAGTTTCAAGGTGGTGTACTTACGCAGCTTGGCGGTTCCGCAGCAGTCGCTTCTGTTGCTTGAGTTCCTTGATCTCTTGCTCATCCGTAGACTGCGCAATCAACTGGTCGATGTTGCTCAGGTTCCGCTCAGCGGGGATCTCGAAGCGAGCGTTCTTCTTACGAATGCCATCACCACGTCGCAAGTCATTGTGCGATCGAATGGTAGGGCTGCCAGGTCGCATCTTTTTGGCAGCAGGTTGACCATCAGCCTGCATGGCTTGGCCATCGGCTAGAGAAGCGAACATGTTGCCCGAGTTAGGGAAGGGAGTAGGAGCATGAATGGGCTGTTGGAAGATGGAAGTGTTGGCATCAAAGTCTGTTGCCATGCCGCTGAAGCGTTGGAAAGGAGTGGCAGCCCCGGAGCTTCCATTCATGGCCCAGGGATTGCCAGAGGAAATGAAGGGGTTGGCAGAAGTTTGTTCAAAGCGCATGTAGGGGTTAGTGCTATGCGGCTCGTAGAAGGGGTTGTTGGAAGGCAGCGATTGCATATCGACAGAGTGCCAATCCTCAGTCTTGGGGGAGAAAAGAGGGCCTCCTATGCCAAAAGACTCTCGCCTGCTGTCCATGGGAGGAGAAAGATCCAAGCCTGAGTCAATGCCACTGTGATCAAGAAGGCTGTCGTCTAGACTGTTGCTTTCCTCTGCCTTGAAGAACTTCTGGTCATGGCTGGTGTCCATGGCCATGGATGCTGAAGAATAGTATGTATCCATTATGAGAGAAATGTGTGAAAAGGTGATAAAGTGAGGATGGGAGAAGGTGTGAGGGAGGTCGACGTCAAGAAGCGAAAGAAAATTGACGACCCGAAAATATATATATGCGTGTATGAAGAGAATAAAAGGGATAGAGCACAATAATCGTAAGTGCTAATGCTGATAGTATCAAAAGGACACGATGGTTAGCATGTGAGGAAGTTTTTTGCTTTTGTATTTTGTGTCGATGGACAGTGATGAGCAGACGTTCGATGAGAGCGGGGTTAAATGATAAGTAAAGTACTGAAACGTGCATAGACAATAATTCGTGACAGCGTTACAAGTCTTATGCTAAAGAAGGGGGAAGGGAATAGTGAAACGCAGAGCAGAGATGCAGGTCATGAAATCGTCAAGGCGGCGTTGAAAAGGATGATGAGTAGACCAAGCAAATGGAGGAGGGGGGGAGAGGTCGAGTGATATAAAGATGGGATGCTAAAAGAACTTTCGAGTTGGGTTTGGTGTGGAATTTGGGGAGCAAGGGAGGCAGGGCAAGGAAAATCAGACAGCGCTAAGAGAGTGCGCTTGTGGGGAGTAGAGGAGGGGGGGGGTTTTAAGTGCGGGAGAACGGGCTTGTAGCGAGTGGTAGGTACTTTGTAGCGAGTGAGAAAAAAATAAAAATAAAAATAAAAGAGGTGGGTAGGCGAGGGCAACTGAGATAAAAATAAAGTCGAATAAAGAGTACAAAATCACGAATAAACAATAAGAGGGTTTTAACCAAATAGGGCAGGGAGAATTTTTGTACCAGGTAAAGATATATGAAGTCAAGGGCAAACAGTCATCGAACACAAAACCGGGAAGACGGGGGCAGACTGAGCAGTAAAAAAAAAAAAAAAAAAAAAAAAAAAAAAAAAAAAAAAAAAAAAAAACAAGGAAACTGACTCACTGAATACAATCTTGTACGTAGTACAGGGTTTGGGAGAGAGGCTGCTGCTACCACTGCTCTCTGGCTCTCCTTTCTGCTGCTGTGCTGTGCTATTTGCTACAGACAGACAAACAGAAAAGAAATGATTGCCTGAAGACGAATAGCGTACAATGTTGAGATACAGGATAAATGTAGCCAGATGGGAGGAGGGGATTTCACTTATATGTACTCCGTACTCGCGGGCGTTTATCTACGCTTGTGGGGATTGGAAAGTACTTTCAGCCAAAAGGTATGGCCGGCTAACGACCCTACCCTCGACGAGGAGGGTCAAAGGAAGTCGCATCAACCGTCAATAAGTCATGCTCTTGCGATTCGCTCTACCATTGGCAGAGGCGGGCTTAGTTATCCACGCTGCAATGAGGTGTACAGCCCTGCGCTTTCTTGGGTCCCTCAAGTCCCCTTGGGTCTAGTCTCCGAGGAGGAGGAGAGACAGACTGACTGACTGACTGACAGACTGACAGAAGAGGCAGAGAGAAGAGGCGCTCCTTAGCCTGCAAAGTACGAAAAGTAGAGTAGTACTAAGCCGATACTTGCGTACATACTACGTACACTTCGCATGATGGCCTTGGGGTCGTGCCCATTCCCCGTGTAGATAACGCGCCGGAGGGGTCCAGCAGCAATGGGCGAATAGATGCCGGCGATAGCGTCTGTCTGGTGGAATCATAGCCAAGAACAGGATGAGGCCGTAGAGGGTTGATTATGCCTTTCGTCGATCGATTCTCGCCAACCATCGTCTTCTTTGCGGACCCATAGCTAGACTTAACTTAGGCTCTTCTTTTCGTAGGTACACCTCCTCCGAGTATTCCACGCTTTCGGGCTCCCATGTATGTACTCTGAAGTGTATATGTAATGTACATGTACGTACTTACTAATGTATGTACGAAGTACGGAGTACCTTATGTATGAAGTACGGAGTAGGTGGTAGATACTTAGTAGTAGTAGTAAGGTAGTATGTATGAGGCATGTAGTACTTTGTATGTAGTACAGACGGTCTTATTATATTGCGCTTGTTCTGTCTTGGCGAAGTGGTGTTGATAGACTACTCCGTCATCATGCTGTCCTGCTGTCGGGCTCAAACGGGCTTTGTCCATGGGTTCTGGCCTTCTAGGTCGGCCTTGTGGACAGGGGGTGGCTGTCGTGAGATTCATCTTTTTTTTTTTAATTACCTTGCACTGTACTCCGTACTCCGTACTCCGTGCTCCATCTTGAGACGGCCTTGCGCCCGTACAATAGCACTATCGTTACCTATCCATAAGTGCGTGCGTGCGGATACACACGGAGTACCCCCCTTATACCTTTGAGCCTGGCACAATGGATCTGTGGTGGGATATGGCGGGCATACCAGAGTATACCTACCTACCTTACCTACATACTACTGTACTTCGTACGCACGTACATACGAGTATGTACAAGTATGTAGATGCTATGCAGTACATGTCATGGTCGCTATGTTTGGCCTCCTCCATCTTCGCTTTAGTCACCCTGCGTTGCGCTCTCGTACTTGTTGTACTCACACTCACACCATATCCAAGCTACTAGGTTAATCCTGGCCCTAGTTCCCCCAACTCCATTCCCCTCCCTATCTCATGTGGCACTCGGAATGGAACTCCTAGTCCAACATCTTATCCTGTACTCTATTCCACTACTACACATCTGCTAGTACTAGAAAGCAGTGGTAGAAATCGGCCTCGGCATGGTCGTCGTCGACGACAATGACCATCCACACCCGATCGACCCAGGGTAGCTGTCTCTTGTGACGCGGAACGGGCTTCTTCTTGCGAGTGCCTCAGGTCGCGCCGCTATGGGGACTATCTTTGCCGCCTTCTTCCTGTTCAGGATCATCTTTCGTCCAAGGATCAATGAACATCGTCGTCATGGCCAGTCAGTCAGTTCAGCAACACTCAGCCCACGACGCCATCGTCAACCCATCAACCCGCCCGGCTAGAGAAATACCCCAACTCAAAACTCGCCTGAGGCAGGGCGGGTACTGAAGACGAATGAGAGTTCGTCAAGTGCTGAGCGCCTGATAGGATCTGTCAAAGCTCAGTAAGCGGGCCATGACGGGATAGCATCCGCCACGCCGGAGAGGTAGAGTCGAGGATAGAGGCTTAATGACAGGACGAGTTTCAAGACAGAGCGACCGAATGAGAGGCACCGGAAACATGCTAGTCCTGCGCCGCCGAGGGAAGGTTGGCAGGTTGGGCACAAAGCTCTGCTACCCAACTTTGCCATACGACCCTCCAAAGAAAGACCTGCTGCCCAGCAAGCGTTGTTCGCTCCCGCACAACCCGGGACTTCGGGTGGACGCCATACCCGCCGACTTGTGACCACTGAGAGGCTCGGGACGGGCCAGTAGTATGCATTGCGCCGCTGAGAAGAGCGCTGCTAAGAGTGATGGTGCGAATCGCCTGCTTCTTTGGCGTGACAATGGCAGCCTGTGAGCCACTGGCGAGCACTGGCGAGGGAGCAGATGGTCTACCAAAGTGGCCTGTCACGACGGCCCCCGATCCTATTTGCCCCGTCCACTTGTCTTGAGAGCCTGAGAGCCGGCGACTTGCTGGTCGTGGTGCGTTCGAGCTCTGTGTCTGGTCTATTAGCCCCCCTCCCCCCTCACTTTCTCCAC
>JACBYL010000837.1:0-43729 GCA_015266385.1 Trichoderma oligosporum | reverse complement strand
GGGTTCTAGTTGAGGGTTTATATTGGTCCTGTATACGAGTTGGCTGGCAGCTAGAAATAGCATTTTAATTTATCTGAGATGTCATGGGAAGCCGTGACAGGAAGCCCAAATTGGCTCTATGTTGGTATGTACTGGACGTGTGCCTATTGAATTGATAGTAAATACTAGTGGAGAGCTCTAGAGTCACGATTCACGAATTATAATGATTAGATTGAAAGAAATAAACTCCACCCAACGATGATTCTCTCGGCTGATGGGGCCTGCTGCAAGCCACTTTGAGATGAGCGATGCGAAGGAGGAGGAGGAGAAGAATACTCTCTTCGACCACATGCGCTAAGAGTGGTCTGCTATCTGCTCTTACTGTAACGTTCTCATCACGAGCTATAGCGATTAACTAACTTACGTATTTACATTACATGGTTTCTGATAGTGATTGCAATTATGTTATCAAGCCTTGCTTTCGCAGCCCTATTAAGCCAAGTGGACAAATCCAGCAAGCGACTGGTAAGGAGGCATTCAAGCGCATCCAGCCCGCCAAAGTCCCAGGGTGACCCTGCTTACGGGGACTCTCCCGGAGGATCTTAGCAGAAGTCTGAAATCTGAGATGCGATAGATGCGAGATGTTTCCTCTCTCTCGGAACAGAACACAGCTAGAGGATTTCGGAACGAGGGAAGAGAAAAAAAAAAAAAAAATACTTGGTACGCAGGAAATTACGGAGACTATAATCAGCCAATTCTAGAGTTCCGGATGTTTAATAAAGTTAGAAACAAGCATCACGTCAGGCTTAGAAAGACTTTTTCATATCACAATCCCAGGGAGAGGATCCAAGAATCAAGGTCCCACACCATACCCTATAATTTGCGCAGCTAATGAGGCGTCTCTCGTCAGTATTTCCACATTATCACTTAAGCCAAAAACTATGAATATAATGATCAATATATAGTAGATACTAAAACGCCACTTGAAAATTCAAAGTGCAGAACAGGGCAGGGTAGGCTAGGCTACTTGTAGGTCATCACAGGATAGACATTCAGACGGTACGGTACGGAGGACAGTGACTAGAAGTATTTGACAGGCGCCTTGGTAACACAAACCGTTTATATCACAAATAAATGGATGTGTCACACTAAAAAAACGTTGAGAGTCCCAATCTTTGAATCCATGATTCACTGTTGTCCTACAGGTCGTAGAACAAGTAATTATTATTCTGGAATAACGTTACTTCTGCGTTTGGATAGCAATCAGTCGACACAACTGAATACGGTGAAGGGGGAGAGGAAGGGGAAGGGGGGGGTGCGAGTAGGAGGAGATGCTCTCCCGACAAAAGGCGCGAAAAAGCCCAAAGCCCTTCTTTCAATCGCCAATTTACTGATTTATTTATTAAGTATCCACCAAATTAATACGTGCACGGAAAGAAGGCGTGAACATAGCCAGTTTAAAAAAAGAGTAATTTATATATGCATGATCCGTCTAGATATGGAAGTTGGAAGTGTAACAACCCGTCATTTCCGAGATGCTCCGTCTACGGCTACGGATCCAGAAGCACTTACAGTGAGAAAACAACAAATCTTACTATTACTACTCCGTATCTCATATCATATTCTGATCTTCGTGCCCAACTAACAGAACAGACAAGCACGGCCGCATTGGGCAGCTAATCCCGGTATGTAGCCCCGGGAAAATACCAGTTGCTGCGCATCAACTAAAGTCACCTGAACAAATTTGGGCTCTGGGCAACGGTCTTCTGAGAGATTTCTGTCGCATATTTGTCTTCTAGATTGCCTTCGAATTCTGGAGAAATACCTACTTTCAAGGACTCCGTAGTTGGGATGATTGATGCTGGTGTGGTAATTTGCGATGGCGCCAAAGAGGCTTTGCTACCAACTTCAAATTACAAGTAAATCTATCTATCTGGCGTTACCCTGTATCATCATATTCGATAGCTGCACCGATTGAACAAGCTGGATTATCGATGAGAGAAATACAGAGATAGAGGGACGTGTCATGTTTTCCTCAGTCATTTCCGTGAGACTCTTCCGATTGAGACAACTCCTTTGACACCTTATAGAGCATGTGGTATTAGATTGATGAAGTCCTTGCAGCTGAAAACTTATGTGGGACTTTTTCCTCTAACTACTGTCTACATTAAGAGGTTAAGTTGCGAGCTGATTCACTAGGTAAATTTATAAATATTTTTAAAAAAAGCTATACATCATATTCTTTGAATTAGTACCTTAGTCGTGCATGTATGAAGTATGAGTAGGTTAGGAGAATAAACTACATGCGTAGAGTAGTGCTTTGACTATTTTGTTGATGCGGTCTTTGGCTTCACCAGATACCTAAGTAGAGAGATCATATTCTTTGAATTAGTACCTTAGTCGTGCATGTATGAAGTATGAGTAGGTTAGGAGAATAAACTACATGCGTAGAGTAGTGCTTTGACTATTTTGTTGATGCGGTCTTTGGCTTCACCAGATACCTAAGTAGAGAGGCGGCTCTTCTCTCTCTCTCTCTCTCTCTCTCTCTCTCTCTCTTCTTCCTTTTCCACGAGATGCAAACAATTAATTTTTAAGGATTGAAAACAAAACAAGCTCTTGCTCGGCTTCTTCGTCTCGCTTCTCCCTCGCTCAAATATTCACACTACCTAGTACTGTCGTGCCCTGGTCCTGGCAATGCCTCCTCTATTACAAAATAGCTGCTAGTATATTAGTCGTTGGCAGTGACTCGTCATAATATCCTGCATAAAGCTTGTGCTTTTTTTCCTTTTGCTTTCTCTCCCCCTCCCCCAATGCATCCATCCATATCTGTATGCAAGGCATGGACCTATCATGCCTTCTAAATCTCTTCACCTTTTTTTCTTTTTCTTTCAGCGCATCTTTGTGTTGCACTGCAGGTGGCTGCAGCAAATAGATCTCCCCGCAGGCGGGGCGCAGCCGCACTTTGAGAGATCTTGGGATGGATTGTTGTACGAAGGATCATGACGAGTGTTTACCCATACTGTCAGGCTCGTCTCATATAAATATCCAGATGATAAAGGACTTACTCCCAGATAAGGTAAAAAAGGGTTATGCACAATATCCCAAAAGAGAGAGGGTGGCCCTATTTTTGACGAACTTCTTCTTTTTTTTCCATCTAAACAGCCTAAAGGTTGGACGGGATGGTCTAGATACTAACCTCACAGAGTCCCATCATTTTGGGGGTTTCTTCGTTTAAGGATTGGCCAGGAAGCGGCCATCTATCAACGGATAATAATATCGACTAGAGACACTTTGATCCCTTTCGCATTCGGGTTACTTCCACGTCCGAGAGAGCGGATCGATCAGAGTAACCCATGACTCCGTTTTCACTAGATCAGAGGGGGCCACTATATGATCTTGGCTTATCTGTTGCGTCCAGAGACGCAGGAACGCGTGCTGTAGATGGATCAAAAGCTGAGGTGCACGTACCTGAACCGGAGAGAGGAGAATTGAGTGTTGCTTGACGAGCCGAAGCGAGCACAGAGCTTTTCAGCTCGCTCCTTTTTTTTTTTCTCGATGCCACTAACACGTCCTGGGCCTCTTATTATAGACATACATTTTTCATATACTCCAACTATAAAGGGTCATATGAGTAGCTACGGGTATTTGATATTTTGACTCTTTACTGTCTTTTGTCTACAGGTATAGCATTGGCTACTGATATCACGCCTTATATTACCAAGCCGATGTGTAACAAGAAGTTGTATGTATATATACAAGTTTGGGCTCAATGGATTAAAGTGTGAATGGATGTCTTGTTGGCTCTATCACGCCTATATCGAAGTGGTTAGGAGGCACGCTTATGAGTACTCCGCTGTGTCAAATGAGGGAGTGTCTTGTTCCCCTTTCCTTAGCCGACTACTGATATTTCACCTCGTTGAAGCCAACATAACATTTGTTTGTTGGCTGTGTATCATTTGTGAGTTGAAATTAACTTTGTGTCATCATGACTTCAAATGTCCCCACGATATCCTCTTCCAGGCAATTTTTTTTTTTTTTTTTTTTTTTTTTTTTTTTTTTTTTTTGCCACACACACATACTTGTACACATACATTTAATGCATACTCCTTAGAAAACATGCAGCCGCTGTATCATACTGATTGCAAACTCCTCAGCCGACGCTAGGATGACAAGGAAACTTGAGCCGAGCTTCATGTGCATGTTTCATGCTGTTGTCCCCCTATGAGAGAGAGAGAAGTAGCAGTTCCATGAACTTGATTGGCTGGCTTCTTCTTATTTGGCTTGCAGCATGGCGGAAGCGGCCCGTGAATTTGAAATAGTCTAGTCTCAGTACCGCAGGACTTGGGTCATGAGAGAGGCTAGTACTACTGCTATGTGATAACTGATACCATATGCGTACGTCTTCATTGGAATACTACTATTGAGGCACTCAGACATTCTTAATGCATGTGTGAGGTAAGACCTTGGGGGAGGGGGGGCTAAGGCTGGACGTCTTTCTCATGTTACGTGCCGCCCTCTCTCCCTCGATGACTCTTTGGGAGGAGAGTGTTGCTGCATGTTCCCTCTCATTATTTCTTTCTTTCTTTTTCATTTTTTTATTCACCCGTCTGATTAACCGTGGGCGCAGAGGCTAATATATTGATGATACGTTATTAATATATCTTTGTATGGGGCTGCTGCTGTTGATCTACATACACACTTGCGTTGCCTTACAATCACGTTTTGTCTATGAGAAGACCAAGTGATGGCTCAAAGACATAGCCAAAATTTGAATAGTTATGTATGGTACCGTTAGATTCTCGGGTGTCTAACTAGTAAATAATCCCTCCTTCGTACTCACATTTTCACACATGTGGCAATGAGTTCAGCGACTCAAGGATCCTGATACATGTGTTACCACACGTTTCTGTTGTTCCATGCACGTCTACTACAATATGACTATCTCTTCTCTTTTCATAACAGACCAGAGGTGATTTAGATGCTCGATTACATGTTACTTCTCTCTCTCTCCTTGCCACTGCCTCCTTTAATCTCACACCCCATCTCTGGCCTCATTTATATTACGTATGGATATGCATACATGCAAGCTTTTTGAGTGGCGTGGCGGCTAGTGGCTTACAACAAACTTATGATAGGGTACCCATTCAATGGCTTCATTTTCTCCAGGATTGTGATCCTCATTAAAGCATCTTAATGACCCCGCGAAGAACTACAGAGGAGAAAAGAAGAGTTAGAGCTTTTTTTTTTTTTTTTTTTTTTTTTTTTTTTTTTTTTTTTTTTTTTTTTTTTTTTTTTAGTGAGACTGATACTTTTATGACGGCTTTAAACAAAGGTGGCTTGTCCTTGTCCCTGTTCTCTGAGTCGAATCACAGAAGTCTCCGAAACAAGCTGTGTTGGTCCGAAAATGGAATCTCAGTCTAATGAATTGTTGGAAGTGGCTAGAGTTACTAGTTGCTAAATTCAATGAGGAGCCCATCTCGCTATGCCTGGCATCAAGATTGGCTTCTTCCTCTAACAGGGACTAGTTTTACGGAGTCCAAAACCTATGATACCTTCAGCCTCAACGCTGCAGCTTTAGTTTTTTTTTTTTTTTTTTTTTTTTTTTTTTTTTTTTTTTTTTTTTAAGTTTTTTTTTTTTTTTTTTTTTTTTTTTTTTTTTTTCTCTTCCTATGTACCTACCTGCAGTGTTCCTAGGCCACACACTTCAGGTCCATAATGAGGTATTCACTTGATACACCCGGAGCCTCTGCATAATTAGCCGGATGGTGCTGGTTCCGCAAGTCTGTCAGATTTCATCTTTTTACTGCTTGACACTACGGAAGAGCTAAAACAAAGCTGAACCACCTCTCATTTTGCTCAAAGGTAAGACGAAAAAGTTAAGGAAAAGGGGAGAAGCATTGTTGGAGCTGAGCACTGTGAATCCATCAGCTTGGGAATGGTACCTTGGTTGTCAACTCCTGAATTTACCGAGTAATATTTTAGAAGTCGTCGAACTGTTTCACCAGCTTTCATCTGTATAACAGCGTTGGTATGTAGTTGAGCTTTCATTACTGTTTATCTTCGCCACCTATTGGTAGTAGTTTGGGCTAAACAATGTCTCAATAGCTTTGCCACTCAACTGTTGAGAGGAGAGTAGCATATTTACCATCCAGAAAGCTCATATGTAGTAGTAGTAAGGAGTAGGTAAGCTCATAAATAGAAAAAAGGAGATTGAAAAGATGTATTCTATATGTATCATACAACTCATTCCAGAGGCAGCTGCATCACTTCCATCATTATTGAATTCAGAAAATAAATCTATAATTCTGATAATATTCAAAAGGGTTATTAACGTCAACGCTTATCTATGATATCCTTTTCTATATAAAAACAAGTCCGTTTTTAAAAGAGACCTTATAGATCAAAGTCTCTGTTTTTTCCCCCTTCCTCATTATCATTTGGTAGACCAAGTTGTAGATTGGTTGAGATTGAGCTCTTTAGTATCAACATTCCAGTGATAGCTGTTATTGTAGACAAGTTCAAGCCAATTATCTCATGATCCTTGTCTCTTATGGCCAAAACGTGGTGTGACAAGTTGTTGAAATTAACTATATTAACTATCTCTACTCCCTGACTAACTATCTTCTTTACTGCCTGCGTCTATCTTCAGATCCGCTCCCTCTATATGATTTTGTTTTCTCAAAACGCCGATATGTTCTCCTTTTTTTAAATGAACAAATGCCAATTACAAAAAACAACTGCCGCCAATGAAACCAACGCAAAAAAAAGCAACAAAAAATCCATTGCATCGGTTCATTTCGAGATCCAGCGAGGTAGGTAAAACCGCACATTCTCGTAGACTAAAAATGTCACCCACGTCGACGGCATGACTCGAACCACTCCGGGGATCAAGCCACGATAGAAGCCTCGAATACCCTCTTCTTTCCATGTCATCTGCACAACCCCCCTGAAGCCCTTGCCAAACTTGGTATCGGCATGGTAAGTCTGCAGCCGGCTCCGGAGGACCTGGTACGGGTATGTGACAGCTCCGGCGATGAGCTTCGCAGCTGACGATATCACCACCGTAGCTTCAGTGGTCATTCGTCCGTTATCCGTGCCCATCCTCTTCCGCCGTGCAAAGTAGAATCTCTTGGCCGGCTCATACACAGCAAACTGTACTGCACCGTGTGATACACCAATCATCGAGACACCCAAACCTCTGTACAATCCCCTTATCCCTTCTGTCTTGTATATTGTCTTGAAGCCGGACCACATGGTTGGGTATGCCCCCTGTGTGCCTTTATCAGACGCAAGCATGCGTGTTTTAACTACCCATATCGGGTTTGATATAAAAGACGTGGCAGCACCGCCAAGGGCACTCGTGATGAAGAAGTCAGACGGAGTAGGACGAGAATGGCCTCGCGCCAGAGTGAGCAGTCCCTCAAAGCGCGACTTGAAGTAGAAGAAGGAGGCCCAGCTAAGAGCGTTGCCGGTGAGATTGGGGACCAGGCCACGATACAGTGATGCCAAGGGCTTGGGATTATTGGAAAGAGAACGGAGCATGGCGAGAGTCGAGAGATCGTGCGTTGCGGCGGTTGCGGCGGTTGTGCTGACTATGATAATAGGGTTGTAAGTTAGCATTAGCTTTTTTTTTTCCCTCAGTTTCTTTTCTCTCCAGTTATATATATCTCTCCCATAATTCCTGGTTTCCCTTTAAAGGATTACATATATGATTTGACTTACTCTGCATACGAGTCTTGACAATATCAAGAGGATGCACAACTAACGTCGCGATCGTACCAGCACTGAGGCCAGCAATTGACTCAACCACGGCGGGAGAGAGGCCCGCATGTTCGCTTCCGGGCATATAGTTATTGGTGTCTGAATTCCCGTCTTTCACATCGTCGGGGTGCGAGAGGTGAATGGGCGAATGTTCGAGGCTCATATGGAAATTTTCTGGTGTCTCCCGCTTTAGCGGAAGCTTCTTGGAGAGCGGTTTGTGGCTTTTAGTTCAGGGTCCGGGTCATAAACGGGTAGCGGCGGGTTGGTCGGGCGATTTAGGGGACTTTGTTAGGTAGTCTTCTTGTCTCTTTTCTTCTCGTTACCACTAGATAGGCCCTCTTGAACAGGTAGCTGGAGAGAGAGTGAGTCTATTTTGTAGCAAAACAAACAAGTTGCAACTTACTTGGATGTACAGATTACTGGGTAGTTATATAGATAAATATAGGTAAATATAGGTAAATATATAGGTAAATATATACTGGTATAATATGTAGGTGTTCTGATGCGGCTTACGGTACTACTCTAAGTGGTAAAGCCAGGGAATCTCTGTTCAAGAGCGGCATGGTATATTGATGGATGCATCGCAGAGCAAGCTGCCAAGTGCTTAATCCAGTTGCGGGAGTACAGAGTAATACAGATTATACATTTTTTTTATTTTTAATTGGTACATCGCAGTATGAGTGTGTGTATCTCCCCAGGGTGTCTGTCATATTGTGTCATACTGTCCCCTGCATGTCCCTCCCATACTTATTTTACCCAAACGCCATGAATGCTGGACATTGAGCTAATCTCTGATTTTTTTTTCTTCTTCTTTTTCCCCTCTTCTCTTCTTGGCACTCCTCAAGTCGTATTACAATTATATATCGTACAACAAACACCTAGCTATCCGTCTTTGTTTAAGAGAGAGGAGAGAGAAGGCTGTTTGTTTCGTGATTCAGTTTTAGTTAGCACTTAAACATACTTCTTCAAAGTCTGATGTGGACATCGTACCGGATAACTGATGGTCGAGGGTCGCTGCGGGTGTAGCCTAAATAGAAAGAGGAGAAGAGAGTCAGTTTTCCATCTTGTTGTGTCCGTGAAGCCGTTGCGTGCTCTTCAGTGTCGCATACCCAGGTAGAGAATCAGAGGAAGATAGCCACTAGATCGAAGATGTCAGCTGTAAAACCTCACAAATAGAAAGCAGTTAAAGAAAAAGAAAAAGAAATGAAAAACATACTAGTGAATGGCAACGCGCGATATGTCAATGAGCTTGGCAATGCGCTCCTAAAGATCAGACAGACGAGTTAGATCTAGCTGTTTTCTTCTTCTCCCTTCCTGCCCGCAGCGGCAGCGTCATCCTAATCCCATACCTTGGACTCTTCTGACAAGGCAAACATCTTTAATTAGGAGAACGAGGTATATCGACAGGCGGCTTAGTTACGAGGAGAAGATGTCGTCCTCTCAGTGGAAATGCGTTGTCGGCGTATGCGCAAATTGATGCTTCTAAGCTTGACGTTTTCCTTCTATTAACTTTGTCCCACCTAAGAAATTTCGAAAGGCCGTTGCATAATAATAATGCGGCTGTAACTCTTTGCGGCAAAGCGCCCCGCTAATCTATCCCCGGCTCAACTCCGGCCAATTGATAACAAACTAATGCGAAAGTATACCTTGTGGTTGAGATTTCCGAGCTTCATCCTGAGCTGCATCAAACGCGACGACAATATTCAAGCGATTCCTCTTTTTCCCCCTCTCCCTTCCGCTTCCAACACCAAAGGAAGAATCAAGAATCGAATCTCTTCACGTGAGATTACTCATCAACCTATTTTCCCTTCTTCGTAAGGCTTCGGCCTGCAAACCCGTCAAAATGGCAGTAAATAGGCATTGGTAAGTTTATCCTATGCTGCTTAAACTAGTTACTTCGCGTATGAATATATATATATATATGTATGTATTTGCAGCACTGACTGACACGCATGATTTCTTTTTATTTCTTCATTCACAGGGAGCAAGACAAAGAGGCCACCGTCTATATCGGCAACATCGATGAGCGCGCAACCTCCACCATGGTCTACGAAATCATGCTTCAAATGGGCCCTATCCATAATATCCACATGCCTCGTGATCGCGTCACTCAAACCCACCAAGGCTTTGGCTTCGTCGAGTTTCGCACCCCAGCCGACGCCGAATATGCTGCCAACGTCATGAATGGAATAAAGCTCTATGGAAAATCCCTCCGTGTGAACAAGGCCAGCGCTGATAAACAAAAGGCTGCTGAAGTGGGTGCCGAGTTGTTCATCGGAAACTTGGACCCCATGGTTGATGAGAAGATTCTATATGACACTTTCAGTCGCTTCGGTCCACTGCTGAGTATTCCCAAAGTTGCGAGGGAGGATAACGGCGCGAGCAAAGGATTCGCTTTTGTCAGCTTTGGCGATTTTGAAAGCAGTGATGCTGCCATTGCGAACTTGCATGGTCAATATATACTGAGTAAAGAGGTTTCTGTGCAATTCGCCTTCAAGAAGGACGGCAAGGGAGAGAGACATGGTGACCAGGCCGAACGATCATTAGCTGCGCAAGCGAAATCAAGAAATATCCTTCCTGAGGCTCAGCCTCTTCCCCAGGCTTTCCTGATGAACCCCCCTGGAGCTCCTCCAGCCACCTCAGGGCCTCCAGCTGCACCACCTGGCTTCGATTCAAGTGCCATGTCTGCTGCCGTACCACCGCCAATGATGGGCACCCCTACGCATGCGACCACGCCAAGTGGCTTTGTACCTCCACCACGCGGACCATCACCCTACAACAATGCTGGTGCGGGCCATCCTCCTCCTCCAAACGGATTCCCTGGCGCCGGACGAGGCTCAACTCCTCTCCCACCAGCCCCTTCAGGTCTACCCGCGCGGCCTCCTCAGATCCAAGGCGGATACACGAACCCGGCAGATTTCCACCCATCTGGCTTCCGCCCTCCATCTGGTGCTCCTCCTCCTGCTGGAGCTCCTCCGCCTCAAGGTTTCCCGGCAGTTCCGCCTCCTGGGTTCCCAGTGCCTTCCCCGAGCGCATCAGGGACACCTCCAGCACCACCTGGTTTCATGCCGCCCCCAAATTTCCAACCTCCACCGGGCTTTGGCCGTCGGTGAGGGCATTAATATATATCTATTTTACCTTAAAAAAAAAAGAAACAAAAAAGTTTCTAAAATTCAATTTCATAATATCTGACTTGGGCAAACGGTTATATGGTTTCAGTCAGGTAAGAGGAGGGCAAAAGCCATTTGAGACACAATACTACAGACTTCTAATATCCGGGATCAAAGGAGGAAAGCATACTGAAACAGCGCCCTTGAGGACTCTTTTTCATCTAGTAATGTCCCACAGTCCTCCTTCTCAAGTATAATGACCATATTCTATGGTCAGGTATCGTACAGATTTTTTTTTTTCCATATATACCAGGATTCTTGATGTATAGCCATCCAATTCCCTACTGGTCAGAACAAGTTCTAGTGAAACAAGAACAAAAAAAATAAAAAACAACAAAAATAAAAAGAACAGGGTGTCAAATGCCCGTAAAGCCTCCCCCATGGAGACAATTCCCTTAACAATCAGATCGCAAACACGATAACTTCTTTCTTGGTTTTAACACTTGGTCTTCCTTAAAAAGCTCTTATAGGCTTCGAGAAAATGCGTCTCTAGCCTCTGCAGTCGCCTTGTCCCACTCCTGTTTAGCTTCATCTCTCTGCCCTTGCACCTCGTACGACTGCGCCAGCATGCCATCTGCCACGCTTTGCCATAGGACGTTACCGCTCCTTTGCGCCTGCTTGGCTGCCGCCCTAGCGCTCTTCAGGGCTTGTTCACCAATGACATTTTCGAAGAAACGACTTCGCATGATACAGAGTGTGACGGCAGCCCCCAGCACGTTGCTCGTGATTTTGGAGCCTGCCATGGCGGCGTGGATATGCTGCTTCTGTTGGTTAAGTTGTTGAGGAGGGTCGGTTACTAAAGCCGCCATTACATTGTGCCAGGCAGTTCGGAGATCAATGTTTCCGTGGTTGGCACAATGAGGCTGAAGCTGTTCGATCAGGTCCAGTGTTTCTTGGTCATTTCGACAAGAGGGGTGTTGCATGATCCATAGCCTATTGAGGCTAGCCAGAAGAGCAATCTCCTGCTGTCCGGCCTTGATTCCAGCACTTCCATGTTGGTGAACTATAAAGCGGTCATCTAGGAAGATCTCAAGGGCTGCTTGTAGGTTGCCGATCCCCTGATGATATACACCCTTTAGATAGATAGAGAGCAACCTCACAGTAGGTTGTGTTGAGGATGAAACAAAAGACTGGAGATTCTGAACCATTTGCTTCACCGTTGCCCACTGGCAGTGACTGGCAGCTACCAACCCAAGAAGAACAGTCAAGTAAGCTTGAGCCTCTATCCGCCAGGCCCGCTGCTTGATTGCCACGTTTAGGGGAACGGGAGTACCGTATGGTATACCAGCCGTTGAAGAGTCCCCTACGAGAGCGTTGGTATTAGTAAATTGCGCATGTAATGAAGATAGGTACCGCCCATGCGAATCCATGCGAAACTTACATGCTTCAAGTATCTTCAACCCTTCTTTCCAAAACTCAGTTGACCTGCGACCTTGTGAAGAAGGTTTGTGAAAATTGGCCATGCCGCTAATGGTGAATCTGGAACAAATGTTAGGTTCTGCCAACGATCATAATCTCAAAAAGGAGTACGTACACGAGCGACCTCAATTCCATCTTGGTCATAAATGTCATGACTAAATAGTCCATCTCTCCTTCACCATCGCCCATTCGCAGTATAGCTTGCGTATTCTCGCTCACAGTCTTGGCCGCAGAAGGTTCTTTTTTTATCGGCACCAGAAAATCAGATTTGACATTATGCCATCCCTCGCAATCGTCCAGGCAAGTCTGGAGTTGCCGTAGTTTCTGAGCCGTGTGATCAGGGCTTTGATTGTGCAAACTTGCTGCAACTTCGAGCAACAAGGTCAGCATGGTGAGTTGAATGATCTGTACCGCTGGGTCGAATTGGAATTTGGCGACTTGTGCGATGCAGGCCTGTATCTTCTCTACATTGCCGTCTTTGTTCGTTTTGAGAAGCGTAAAGCCTTCTATCAGCGAGGCAAGAACAGACAGCGCATTATCTCCTCTGGTATTGGCAACGTTCTGAATAGATCGTATGTTGTCGAGGGCACCTGTGTCAGATACACTGCCAATATCAAGATAGAACGAGGCTTTTAATAGGCGGAACGCATAGTACCATTGTACATGCTTGAATCTAAATGTGTTTATCAGCTTTGGATTTTTATCCAATTAGAGCAGAAAAAGGTGCGACTCACACTTCGCAGTTAGAGATGTGACCATCTACAGCTTTTAATGCCGCCTTATGATTCCTCTGAAACAGAACCTTCAACATAAGATATTGCATACAATACTTTAAATCGAACATACGATACTACAATTTAAATGAAAATTGTTAGCCATATGGTCAAAAAGAGTCGATGGCAAATCCACTCTATATTTTGCCTACCTTGTCGCAAAGCGTGATCCCCTTTGCCAGAGCAGTCTCTGCCTCCATTAAATTCTCCGTCTCTTCCTGTAAAAGGGCAGCATATCTTAATCGTACACGCGCCTCTTCTCGCGGCGCAAGTTGGTTATTCTGTAATGCAGCTTCGAGACATGATAAGCTCGTTGCTATTAATTTCTGATATTCGTCAATCTGGGTTGGACATAGGGCCATTGCTACGTCGTGCGAGGCATTTCGTGCCTTTTCTAGACACTCCTCTGCAATGACTACCATTAAAGGAACTGTGTTCACGGGTCGGGGTTTAGGTGTTACAGCGGGTGATTTCTTAGTGATGCTCGGAGATCTCACGGATAATGAAGGCGAATTAGTGACTGAAGAATGTGGGCTGCGCTTAATGCGAGCATCAGGGATCTGTTGAATTGCTCGAGTTACAACAGAATCATCCTCTTGCTTCTCTTGCTTGACCGGGGTTGCATTGGAGTATGACGGCTGGACACCGACAGAATCTCTGATTTTTTCTTGATCGGCAACCTGGGTGTTCGAAGAACTCGACGTTGGCGTAGGCAAGGGGGCAATCGGTGGTTGTCTCTGGATATCTTGGAGATTGACATAGTGCAGCTGTTCATTTTGCAGCTCTGAGGGTTGTACATATTGTTGATGTTGCGGCGGATCGGGAAAGAAATCATGCTGAGGTTCCTCAACATGCTGATTTGTTTGAGGCGCAGGAGGCTGTTGTTCTTGTTGTTCTTGTTCTTGCTGTTGTTCCTGCTGTTGCTGTTGCTGCCGCTGCTGCTCCTCTCTTAGCTGTTGCTGTTCCCGTAGTTGCTGTTCTCGTAGCCGCTGCTCAAGTTGCTGTTGTTGATGATGTTGCTGCTGCTGCTGCTGCTCTTGCTGTCTCTCCAACGCCAGGTGTGGCGCAGGCTGCTGGTGTTGTTGAGGATTAGGTTGCGGAGTAGGTTGTAGTCGTGGAGGTGGCGCTTGGATTCTAGGCGATGGCTGTGATGGTAGAGACGGCGCAGGCGACTGTGTATGGTATATCGGAGACGGCTGATGGCGTTGATGTTGGACTTGTTGATGAGGTTGATGTATCTGTTGTATCGCTTGGTGAGGGAGAGGTTGGTGTTGCATGGGCTGTTGGTGTTGCATGGGCTGCCGCCAGACATTATTCGGTGGAAGGTATTGGTTCGTCGCTGGCTGCAAGTGATGGCCTCCATCCGGCCCTGTGGCATCGTATTCAGAGAAGCCGTTGAAACCAGCGTTGTATGGCGACATGGCCGACGGTGGTTGTTGTTGATGCGCCGGCTGTTGGAACTGTTGAGGCTGCATATACATGCCATGCTGAGACTGCGGATTCTGGTAGAATTGCTGCTGCTCATGGCCGATACCACCGGAATACATCGACTGCTGGCCATGGTGAAGTGCCGCTGTGTGTTGCTGATTCTGCTTCTGCATTTGCGGCTGATAGTGATATCCCCCAACCGGATGCTCGTACATCTGCGGGTGATGAAGGTGATGCTGCTGCTGCTGCTGCTGCTGTTGATGCCGTTGTTGTTGTTGTTGTTGTTGTTGCTGCTGCTGCTGCTGCTGCTGCTGCTGATCTCCCTGGCCTGAAAAGGCCTGTCCCGAAGGCAGCGTCCCCCGGAACGACATCGCACTGTCAGCATCTGACGATGTTCTTGTTGGTAGGAGAATGACGCTCGGCACAGCGAAGTCTCATGCTTTCCTCTTGGTCGAGTTCATTTGTCGGTTTGAATTTCTACTAAGGCTTTTTTGATGTAGCATTCGGCGCAGTCTGAGCGCGTGTGGTGTCGTTGGAACTGAATTCTCACACGTTTAAGAGAGCCGTTACTCAGTACTCTTGAACCGTTCTGGGTTGCGCGTCGCGAGAGCAAAAAAGGGAAAATAAAATCGAAATGAAGAAAAAAAAAAAAAAAAAAAAAAAAAAAAAAAAAAAAAAAAAGAAAGAAAGAAAGAAATGAAGAAAAAGAAAAAAAAGAAAAACTCGTCTTTGGTCCTTTTAGGTCTAGAAACTAGAACGTTGAAAAGTTTCGCGGAATACTAAGAAGCTGAACGGATGCGGAACACGTCCACTGTGCGAAACAGCCGCACGCGCCAAAAAGCCCATACTATTGTTACTGTCAGCTCAGCGGGCCGTTAGTTAATGCCTTGCACTACTACATTCAGCACTCCGTACAGTAACTTCTCATTACCATGTACGGATATGTATGATGTAGTATTTTATTCACTTCCGCTTACCCTAAAGCTAATTATACCAACGAATCGGCGTATTCATTTTATACTTTAAGGTGTCAAGTGTGCCTACTACCTTATGTATGTAGTTATTAGTACTTACTAGTAAGAAGTACTTCTTTTTATAGTATTCTACATCATATTACATCACATAAAAAACTAATTTCGCAATATAAACTCTCTAATTTGCATATTGAAAGTGAAAGAGTATTGAGTGTATTATCGGGTGTATATTAAAACAAATTCAAATACTAGTTTGAACTATGGCTCCCCCCCCCCCCCCCCCCAATCCAGTCTTCAAAGTTACATGACAAACATTGCAGCATAGCAACATGATCTTTTAGCGCATCACAATAGACAGCCAAATCTGGTGGTCTTGTACTTCGTACATAAAAAAAAAAAAAGAGTTCGTAGCCAAACGCCATGACATGCATATGCACCATATACCATCCATATTATCACCTTTTTTTCTTCTTGTTTTCGCATAGTGTGGAAGCAAAGTTGTTGAGATATAGCATCGTGCTCTTAGCCCACACATACCCATTCAGCAAATACACACCATCGAGCGGTGCGGTCTGCCAATACTAGGCCTCTCCATACACCTTTCTCAGAGCACTTGATAATTGTCTCCCAAGTGCCACCATCGCTAATTTCTTCATCGCCTTCTGCGGCTCTGGACCCGACGCTGATTCCCTTACGGTCCTCCTTCCTCATAAGACGGAGAATCTTGCCTCCCGGTGTCTGAATCGCCAGTTTGGCCGGCTTCTTTCCAGCAACAATTCCACTAGCTGAGCTGGGGTTTGAGCCGCTTGCACTAGAAGCGTTCACGCTCATAGCAGATCCTGGCCGGGTAAACGGGACAGGGCTCGTTGACCCAGGATTTGATGCTGGTGTAAGCGCCGAGTGCGATCCAATGGAAACAGTGCTGGGATGTTGCCTGATCGCAAAGACAAAGGTATTATTTAGAGCCAATTGCTGGCATTGTGGCTGAACAACATAAATATCATGCCTCTGTGCATGAGGAGTCGGATGTCTCGTAACAAATTCATAAGGAGGATTCTCTCCAGTGTGCATAATGGGTAGAGAAAAGGCCAGAGGATGAGGGATGTCTTTGATACTTTGCATCAAGCCCCTTTTGCCGGCATAAACCTTCAACATGCCTTGGCCTTCATCGCCGGGGAGCAACGCCTTGACCGTGTACCGTTTCACACCGTTGAACCACTCAGCCTGGGCCAACGCCTTCTTCTTGACAACATCGCCACTCTCAAAGAGGTCGCCATCGATATCTCTCGAGAAGGCGCGTGCTTCAACTTCAGCTGCAATCTCAACATCGCTCGGAACGTTAAATTTGATGTGGACCATCTCAAGATCTTCTATTCTAGTCAAACTGGTATTGTAGTCAACCATTTCGATTCCGTTTTTGAAATAGGCCGGACATGTGCATGGTAAATTAAGCAATGTCTCATAGGCCACTGGAGGCACAATATGTTGCTGATCGTGATGCTCGGGCACATGAGTCCAGCAAATCTCGATCGGCCGCGTGAGGAACCACCAAAAGTCTGCCGACGACCCGGAGACGCTGGAGTAGAGGCTACGCTTGGGATTAGAGGGGCTCGCCAGGCAGGCGTCAATCATGCGCCACTCATCATCGACAACGACTGCATTCCACCAATGATTGGATCTGGGCATCAGATTGAGATCTGATATGTCGCCTGGAGCTTTTAGGTACCCCCTTACGACCTCGCAATGCAGTCCAACCGCTGAGCACATTTCCATAACAAGCAAGGCATATTCCTCCGCGCATCCTCGTTTTGCTTGGATGGTCCGCAGAGTGTCGGCATCGCCTTCAAAGTCTTCTTCCCAGCATATCTTCTCTGCGACCCATGTGAATATTGCCCGAAGTCGCTGCAGATCGCTTCTGTATGGCCTACAGATATACGTTTGTGCAAGCGTTGTTACTGTAGTCCCCGGCGGTGGTTCCTTTACGAATCGAGAATTCTTGTCTACCTGGCTCAGATTGATCATGTGATAGTTCTCTGGTTTATGAACCGGCATGCCGTCGGCTCCCTCGTCGCCCTCGATCCCTTCGTAAAGCTCATCGACAGGATTGAGAGCGGGGTGATCTTGCATCTGACAGCGATCCATTCGTTCTGTTCGTTCGATCTTGCTGATAGAATTGGAACGGTTGACATCTCGCCGGACTTGAACCCAGTCAACGCCGGCGCCAAGACCCATCTCTCTGGCGGCATCGCGCCTAGAACGAGCGCCGCTTAATGAACTCATACTTGATCCGGGTGAGACCAATTGTGGTTGCTGCAAGCGAGCAAAGGGCGACGATCTCACAGTGGGCATATGACCGGCGGCAATGCTTCCCCGATTGCTGGCGACGCCTGTCTTGGCTGAATCGAAGATCTTCTTGAAGATGTTTCGTTTAGGTGATTTAGGCTGAACAAGGCCACCAAGTCCGGGCGTAGTATCATCGTGGAAACCAACCTGAGATAGGGGTCGGGAACTTCCACCCCCAGCAACATTGCTGGCATGACTACTGTGATAAGTCACGCCGGTAAAGGGTGAATCTGGCCGATCCCCGTCATCATTGCGCATACTAAGCGAACTCTGAGCGCGCTGGGCGTTTCGAGCCAAGCTCCCAGCGCTCGTGGAGCTAAATGCACCAGCAGAAGCACCACTCCAGAGCGTCTTATTACTGCTCTGTGTTGAAGAACTACTGTTGCTTTGATTGCCGGTTGAAGCGTTTGTATAGTTTGTTTTCGTTGTATAAGTACGCTCAATACCCGAATTAATATCGTACGCCGATTTTCGGCCACGCACCTTCTTCTCCATTGATACCAGCTCTCCAACTGTGGATCCTGCAGACGACTTTGGGCGTGGGTAAGGCTGCCCTTTCGGTGGCGGAGGCGGAGGTTTATCATGATCCAGGTTCGCTGTCGGCATACTAGAGCTGTGTTGATGCATTCTTTGGATCTGCTTCTCCATCCTTTCCACATAGTTGCTTAGTTGGGGCAAGTCGTAGGGTTTTTCGCGATATCCCTCTTGATGTGAGGTGTTTTGCGAAGACCCTCCACTCCAAGTCTCGTATCCCTCATCAAAGTTCGATATGCCCATCGATGTCAGCGGCCTGGAGCGCTCTCGTGCCTTTTGTCTACGCTGCTGAGGTGCAACCATATCAAAAGATTCGGGAGACCAAGGGTCAAACGACCGCTCAGGAGATTCTGCCTCCCGGTTTCCCCCTATACCCTCTAACCGATCTAGTTGCTGCATTACCCCATCCATGGCTTCGCGTAACGGTGATGGTGTCATATGGCTCCCCTCCATGGATGGTCGATGTGAAGCGGTACCTTTGGGTGTGTGATATCCGTCACGTGGACCTCCATACCCTGCGTCGTCGTAGGACGTGTATGAAGCCTGCCTTGAGAGGCTATGAAGATCAGTGTACGAGGCATGAGAAGAGTGGCGAGCTGGATTATATGGCTCGAACGAAGCGGTAGAGCCATGTCTTGATCTGGCAGGCGGGTTGTACGAAACGGTGGAGCCCTGTCTTAGTATATCTGACGGATTATATGAAACGGTAGAGCCTTGTCTTGATAAATCAGGTGGGTTATACGAAACAGTAGAGCCTTGTCTTGATAGATCAGGTGGGTTGTATGAGACGTTAGAGCCATGCCTCGATAATGTGTGATAGCCTGATGTCCCTTCGATGGAATCTGTCCGCGCAACGTGCCTATGAGGGGGAGGCGGAGGAGGCGGAGAGTCTGCTCCTCCTATATTTTCCCGACGACTTGGTGGGCGATTGATAGATGGCGCCGGTGATGGGGCTCTCGACCCGTAACTATTGACCGGAGAGGGTGAAGGAACGCGGCCGATGTCGTCATGAGCGCTTCTTGCAAGGACGAGAGCGGTGCTTGAATTTACCGTCGAGTTTTGCCTTGATCGCGATGCAGTAGTTACCTCTCGGGACGGTTTCTCTTTCAAACGCGACTTGGGCGCTTCTCGAAAGGTTTCAGGTTGTTTTGCTGTGGTATAATGAGGCGCTTTGGCATATGCTTCGAATGGCTTCCGGAAAGTCCTTGATTTTTGTGGCATACTCTTCGAACTAGATGCTACATTTGGCGGTACTGGGCTTGGCGTTTTTGTTGGCCGGAAATCATCTGGTAATACTTCGACAAAATTGGATGGAAAAGAGCCAACAGTCCTTCGGTCCCGAAACAGCCTGCCAACCCACCACGAACCATCCCCAGCATTGAGACACTCAATCAAGTCGCCTTCGACGAATCCAAGATCGCGTTTTGACTGCGCAGCAATATTAGCAAATGGGAGAAGGTCGGTACCGCACCATTATATCACAAACCTCGCCTCCCCAAGAATAGACTGCCCGACACCAGCACGGAAATCGCGAGGGCAATGGCGGCGGTGATAGCGCCATATTGCCGACGATTGCGCCACGCCTGTGCGATTAATTGAGCGGCTCTGAAGATATGAGAGAGCAAGCGAGAGAAAAGGGAAGGAGAAGAAGAAAAGAAGGGAAAAGAAAAACAGTTGCTGTTGTTTTCTTTTTTTTTTTTTATCCCTTAGCTAGCAAAGTTGCAGGGCGACAGGTGTGGGCAGCTGATGGGATAGACGCGTTCGGGTCCTCGCCGCCTTCACCAAACGGATTAGGCTTGCCCTCGAATGAGCCCGACAACGCGTAGTTGAACGGATAAGGTAGTAGCTAAAAAAATAAAAATTATAAAAAACAAAAAATTCCGAAGTCAAAGATGGCACATGTTCAAAACCCGCAATACAACGGTGGCACCAAATATCATGATACCCTGAGCTCTTGTTGATGGCAAACGGGGGGTTGCTTTGGCAGATGGAATGCTAGAGCACACAGAGAGACCTTTGTTCTTTGACTTGCCTGTACGGGGTACGGAGGACGGAATAGCATACAAGTACAAGTACGAAGTACTATATACGAGCACAGAGGTGGCAGGTCTGTTGCACAAGAGATTTTGCTAGAAGTGAGCTTGCTAGGACAAGGTTATGTTGCAGTGTATCTGGGAGAGTAGCTCGTGGATTGGGCTGCTTGCATCAAGCGAGATTGCGGCAAGGCATGGACGCAGCTTGAGGTCCGCTTCTCAGCATTTCCCCGGCTGCTGGAGCTACGGTACTGGCCGACAAAAAGCTTCCCGAACAACAGAGGGGCATGATGCTGTTGCTGTGGCGACCGATTTACAGCGCAGGGCAGTGGCTGGCGGAAGAGAGCGGCCCCTCGTGCTAGCGCCATCGCACAGCGCATGGCGCTAACTAGAAGCTAGAAGCTAGAAGCCCTGTACTGGTTGATCAACTGAAAGTGTTCTGAAAATCGGGCTGGTCTGGTGCCAATAGCGAGCCAGATCTGGGGTGGCTGGGAGACAAGGAGGGTCGGGTTCCATGGTGACGGCAGAAGCAGTACTCGTCGTACGCAGCAGAGCCGCCTCCCTCCATAGCGACCGCATGACGCTACAAAGTTACCTACTGTATGCTTGACCGCTGTACTCTGTACTTGACCGCTGTAATTCTCTAGTGTACAGGTACTCCGCAGTACTGCCATGCAGCAGCAAGCTGGAATTGATGCATTGCTTTCGTGCATTGGCGTAACAAAGGAAGAGCATGCATTGATCTTGTTGATCTGTCTGCATTTGACTTCCACGCACTTGCATGCATCACATACTTGTATGTAACATCACTTTGAATCGCATTCGCCGGAATCATCTACATGTTCTTTGTGTTTGATCTCCTTGCACTAATCTACCTTTGTATTTCATCTATCCTTTGAAGGACCAGGTGCCCCCCCTAGCCAGCGGAACCGCCATAAAAGCTATCCCAAAGCGGATAATTGTAAACAAAAGCTGCCCCCTAGCTGTCTCTGGCTCCACTGCCCCGGACAACCATCCAGTCGGTCATTAAACTTAGTCTACTGCAAGCTTCGCGAAGCACTTTAAAATATCAAACTCGTGTATTAAACTAAGGCACTTACCATTGACATCTTTGATTGATCTGATCTTTACCGGCTCGTGGTCTACGACAAAGTTCCACTCACTACGGTAGAGAAGCGATTTTTTTTTTTTTTTTTTTTTAAAAAAAATATTGTACACAAGGTACTCCTTGTGTCGCCGATTTGAAGAACGTCACTGGACACTCGCCAACATGGCCGACGACGAGAGTCTCGCAGAGCACTATGAGGTGCTAGAGGAACTGGGTCGTGAGTCTTGAGGAGAAATCGTGCGCGGTTCATTGTAGAGTTAGGGTGGCATCGCTGACTCAATTTCTCTAGGGGGAAGCTTCGGTGTTGTTTACAAAGGAATCGACAAGACATCTGGAGAGACGGTGGCCATTAAACATGTGAGACTTCCTCTATTTGAACATGGTTTCTTTTCAACTAACTCGAGCCGTTCATGTAGATTGACCTTGAATCCAGCGACGATGACATTCAAGACATCCAGGCCGAAATTGCTGTTCTGAGCACCTGCGCTAGTCCGTACGTTACTCAATATAAGGGTTCATTCCTTCGAGGGCATAAGCTATGGATCGTCATGGAATATCTGGGTGGAGGATCCTGTCTTGACTTGGTAAGTAGTCCATATATGCTGTCGCTTTCGTGTCTATGGCTCTATTCCTAATCAGCACATGTCTTTGCAGCTGAAACCGGGAAACTTCACTGAAGCGCACATTGCCATTATTTGCCGCGAACTTCTCCATGGAATCCAATATCTACACACCGAAGGCAAAATTCATCGTGATATCAAAGCAGCAAACGTTTTGTTATCAGATACTGGAAAGGTGAAGCTAGCTGACTTTGGCGTCGCTGCTCAGCTCACCAACATCAAGTCTCAACGCAACACATTTGTCGGCACTCCATTCTGGATGGCCCCTGAGGTTATTCAGCAAGATGGATACAGTTTCAAGGCGGATATATGGTCCTTGGGTATCACGGCAATGGAAATGGCTAATGGGGAGCCACCTTTGTGCCATATCCATCCAATGAAGGTCCTTTTTCAAATACCCAAGAATCCACCGCCAAGGTTGGAAGGTCACTTCAGCAAAGATTTCAAAGATTTCATTGCTCAGTGTCTCACCAAAGAGTGTGATCGTCGGCCAACTGCCAAGGAACTGTTGCGGCACAGATTTATTCGCTCAGCTGGCAAAGTTGAGGCTCTTCAGGAGCTTGTCATGCACAGGGAGATGTGGGATGCCAACCAGAATCGGCAGAAGCATCCTATTTATTATCAAGAAACTTTGCGAACCATCTCAATTAAGGACGATGATGATCAAGCATGGGTCTTTGATACTGTAAAATCGGTAGCTCTGCCCCAGAGAACAACCGTTAAGCATCGCAAAACATCCTCTATATTGGCTGCAGAAGAAGGGTTCCGCAAACTGGATATTCACGAGTCTCCTCTGGGCTCCTCATCTCCAGCTGTAAGCACTATTCGGAAGTCGACGGTTCGGCGCGCACCGTCTATCATGCAAGTTCCCTCTGCTTATGCCAATGGTTCTCCTCGAGGCTCAGTAATTGCGCCGAAAAGACCTCTTCAGCCTGACATGTCCTTTGGAAACTCAGGATCCACCATGCGCCTTTTTCGAAGAGCTCCATCTGATGGCTCAGCAGGTATCCGTGGCAGCAGAGCTACATCTCCTGATGATGACATCTTTGGTGACGAGAATCTTCCTCCACCTATGGCTTCACCAGTTGAGCCATATGGTAAAGAAGCTCTTTTGGGACGAAGGCTATACTCTAAGGCAGTAGAACCCACGCTAACGGAGCTTCATGCGCAAACGTCAACGATGCAAAAACGGGAAGCGCTGGCCAAGCTGTCCGATGCGTTCGCAACCTTGGACGCTGTCGATCCTGAGGGTGCGTACAATCTCATGAGCAACCTCGTTTCTGCCATGAGTCAGGATAACAAACTGAACGCGGCATTACTCCGTCAGTCTCGACAAAAGATTCCTGATGATGGCACTCCTCAAGGAACGGTGGTTGTTAAGAACTCAACTCCGTCGGCGAGCCCTGCCAAGTTGGTGCTGAGCTCCACCAACCCCCACCTGAGGAGCCATCGCCGGCGACAACTTGAGTCACCAGTATCGAAGGGGACCCTCAGAGAAAAAGACAAGACAGCAATTGAGGAGAAGTACCCTGGACGAGAAGCCCTAGCAGGTATGGAGCACTGCAAGCAGTTGTCAGATGTGCTATACAATCGGTGGGCGGATGGTCTGCGGATCCGATGGCCGGCTATATGAACTTCAATTGAGATGCGCTAAAGTATCTACTATACTTTACTATGCGATTTAAAACGAGCTTAATGGGCAAAGTAACATTGGAATCTTTACGGTGGGGAAGGGGAGGGTCTGAACAGGGATTGTACGATTTCATATGCGATATAACGAATCGAATTTGCATACCGATGTCAGCCCGCAGGATGAGGCGCGAGCACTAGAGAGAAGAGGCGTTCAGGATCTACGAATACTTAGAAATGGTTTGGGTCTGAGATGGGTGGATGACAGAGGGATTGGGATACGAATAACTAAAGTTGAAAATAGCCCTCTTGTTCTTCCGCCTTGGTCTTTGGTACTTTTGTTACGGTCGGAACGGGCGTTTGGCAGCAAGGTTAGGGTTTCATTTTGTTACATAGGATGTGAATATGTATGTATGCATGTAAATGATAATGGCGTCCAGAGTTATCCCTGAACCTATAAGATCAACCTCAAAGTGGCACCTTTAACTATGAAATAATGTGATAACTCGTGACTCTCTCTCCCTTTAAGATAGCCTCCTCCTCTCCTTCTTCCCGCTATTAACTATGATGTCCATAACTATACCCATGACTTCAACTGCCGCTTAAGCTTTGCTCTAGTTTGATCCTCCAATTCTTAAATTCATCAGACAGGATATTGCCATGTCCTGTATCTTCTACTTTATAGACTTCAATGACAGGCGACTGGGGTCGCCGAGATATTCTCCAGATACCTTGGTCGTTGACGATCTGCATAAGCCCTGAATTTGGATTTTTATTAACAAAAATTGTAAACCTATAAATAAGGAGAGCGGAATATAAAGGCTTACACTCTAGAAAAGCGGCCGCAAAATTAACGCAAATGTCTGCGTTCCAGGATGCGTTTGGTCGCGAATTCACAGTCTGAGGAATGTTGTGCGTCTCAATCTCCTTAATGTCGACGAGGATGCCGTCCCGCGTACGAAAACCGACAATGATTTTGGGGACGCCCAAGAGGAATGACTGAATCCAGTATTTCATGAGCTTGCGGTGAAAGTTTTCTATATCGCCGCCATGGCGGATCTCGGCGGTAGTTTTGAGCTCGACCCAGTTGACGGGACTTCCTTGTTCCTGAGGTTTATAGTCCCATACTATTTCCTCGGTATCAGTATCAAAGAAATTGTGTGTATTACAAACGATATTAAGAGACAAAAAAAAAAAAAAAAAAAAAAAAAAAAACCTTACTTGCATCGACTTCTCCTCCTAGACAGAGGATAGCCTTGCCGATTCCTGTTCGGACAACGGAACAGTATTGCTCTTTATTATTGACGACTTGTTGTTCTCGATTTTCGATGAACTCTCTTGATGTCTCTGCCCATGGAGCAGGAAGAGTTGATAATGTTTCAAATTTATATCCTGTCATGGTGAAAAATGAAATTAGAAATGAGTTGACATAACAATAGAAGATGCCATGTGCAACTCTGTTACTTACCCCAAAATTGCATAACTTCAAGAGGAGGCCCCCTTCTTGGTTTCCCACGAGCTTCACCTTGTCTAGTCTGCATCTTATATGCATGATTTTCTTCAATGAATCTAAGTATTACAGTCAGTAGCCATTAACTTCGATAATGGATTATTTATCACCCACATAGTATCCTACGCAAGTTAAAATAAATAAAATGTTAGACATATACGGAAAGAATAAGGTTATATATATGGGTATACCTGATAAAACGTGGCATTCATTTCAAATCTATATATATTTTCTGTTAGATAAGTGCCTGATAGATATGAACTATGAAAAAAAAAAAAAAGGATTTTCTACCCATCAAACTGCTCAAAGGGGGCAGCCAGTATCTACCTGGTAGTCAGCTCTACATGTTATTTCCAAGAAGGCTCTAATGAATAAATTAATAGACTACCTTGGACATCATGCCTCTCCATGTGACTACATTCGCATCTATCTTGCTTCCAAGTTGTTGCTCATGTGAAATGATAGCTTTGAGCAAGCTGTCGATATGTTCGTCTTGAGAATTATCCTGTTTCACAAAGTTATTGAACCCCAAGGATAAATCCGCTCCAAGTTGCGGAGTATAGTAATATTTCAAGGATGAATCGTCAGGGTGATATTCATGATTGTCGTCATAAGAGAAGCAGGAAATTTCCTGTCGTCAATGGTAAGCTTTGGTTAATAGCTGCATTATGTGCAGTTTCTTTACATACCTTAGGCCTCTTGACGGGTTGACTGGCACCTACAAACCGCATTACTGGCTGTATGGAGAAGTTGGCAGACATGTTGAGAACTGGGGGCGCGACACGATCTACGCGTCACCATGTAAATTCTCTTCATCTATTCATTAAGTCCAAAAAAAAATTTTGGTCCCTCAAGATGTCGAGAATCGCGGCTGCAGAGAAAAGAAGAATGAAACTGTTCTTGAGAAGGCATGTGAGAGGTGTGAGAGGTGTGAGAATAAAGTTGAAACACAGGCTGGTGCTTTTAGCGCGTTTGCACGCTAGTAGGGCATTTGCTGAGATTCTAGGCGTGTCAAGCCGGAGATGGCAGACCTGCATCAGCTTTCATGCAGTCGAGATGGATCGGAAATGCAATCGAAACGCCACTTGCGAAGCTAAAAACGTTTAAATTAAATCAATTCAGCATTTGCTACATCGACTATAGATAGATGTATGACTAAAGCTTTGAAAGCGACAGGGGCATTAAGAAGCTGAAAAGTGAAGCTATTTGCCAACACCAACATAGGTAGATACTTAATATCTATCAATATTAAGCACTACCTCATGTAAGGCATCCAGTAGTAGCCTGATTAGGTACAGAGTAAGTGACTGAAATGTCGAGAGGAACCGTGTCGCTTCTACAAATGCACCTTGAGGTAATCATCGAGAGAAGCCTTCTCAGTGATTAGACAATAAAAGATTTACATCGCTCGATCGTTGTCCATTCTCATTGACAGAGTACGAAGCAACAGTCCGATAATTAGACCGCTTGTTTCTCTCAGCAGCGATACCACTGATGCACTTATAACCTGGTAGATAATACGCTCGTGGATCTGAATCAAGCTTCATAGCACGGAGCATCCCGTAGTGGTCGGTGACTTGGTCACTCCGCACGGAGGTGAATTAATTGCTACAAAGACCCGTTTTGCATCCGAACAAGGTGAGGTGAGGAGGAAATGAGTCCACTCGTAGTATTCAGTATTGTACACAATGGGTACACGCGCACGCCCATTTATAGGGAAAGAAAAAAAAAAAAAGACTGTTTGTGTTGGCACTACTTGCTACTTACATACGTAAGGGAGGGGCTGTAAAAGTGAGGTTGTTGAGGTCCAAACGAGATTCTTTCTTCTTCAACTTTCACCTTCACCTTTCGACTTTTCTAATACTCTCTCACCTACTTTTCGGATTTTGGCCCATCTATTGCAATAACTACTTTTTTCCCTTTCTCCCTTTCTCCCTTTCTCTTCATCATCATCATCTTTCTGTCTTTGATCATCAGTCGCTTTGCTTTCGCAAATACCCATTATTTGATCTTTCAATTTCTCTGTCTCGATTCGGGTTCGAGATTCAGTCTTGCGGTATCAAAGCCAACATCAATCAGCTTTATTTTATGTCGTTCTAACTCTCCCCTGTCATTTTTACAGTGTCCATGATAGACGCCTGAAGACTTCCAGCTAGTTACCTTGCCACGCTTCGCCCCGCCATCCTTCCTACCATCCAGCCAGCCAGCGGATTTTCGGTTTCAGCAGGGTCTTACTCCGAATTATAGAGGTTGGCGCCTCCACGTGATTAGCCAACCAGCTTCCCTAGCTGACCTTCGACCTTCTCAAATCGTTCGTGTTTGGTGGGCCGCCGGCACACCTCAGCCTCGTCTCTGTAGTCGTCGCTGTGAGCTCGACTTACATACATTTAACAGCGTTGAGCGCTGTGCCCGCCAAATCCTTGGCAGAGGCCGTCTGGCTCGCAGCAGCAGCCTTCTTGTGCTAGGAAACTGTTCCGTTTCCCCTAGCTTCAAGGCGTATACTCTATCCGCTATTCCATCTCATTCAAGCCAATGCCGAGGTCACGTAGAGGAGTCGCAAAGAAGCCCAAATCTCGAAAACGGCCTGCTGCCCAAGACGAAGGGTGGTATACGATTAGGCGCATCCTCGATGAGAGGACCGTAAAGGGTCGCGTCGAATACTTGGTTGACTGGGACGATAATATCGACACCGGACAGGCGTATGATCCTACTTGGGTTCGTCTGACATCATGCTTGCCGCTTATATACTTGTGCACACGTAGACGGACACTTTACTAACTAATATATGTTACAGAGCTTTGAGGTCTCAGCTACCGCCAGAGAGGAATGGGAACGTCTCAAGGCTCAGCGTCTCATCGAAGACCGCCAGCAGCAGCTTGAGCCACAGGCTAAGTCAAAGCCTGAACCTGAGCCTGAGCCTGAACCCGAACCCGAACCTGGGTCTGATCCAGGTCAGCAGCAAGGTCAGCAACAGCAAGACCAGCAAGACCAGCAATCCGACCAGCAGCAGAAAGCAAACCACGATTCTGTGTCAGACCAAGAGAGCGACAGTAGTCAGCCGCCGCGGCCTGCTCATTCGCGACAGTTGAAGAAAACCATCGCTTCACCACGAAAGCGTCGTCGCTTAGCCGCTTCGGCTTCATCTTCCCCTAAGTCATCCCCTAATCACATCCGTAAACCTCTTAGAAGCGACACCTGCGGATCTCTTTGTGACGAGCCTGCGACTTCTCTCGTCTCGTCGCCTTCAATCTCTACGCCCTCCGAACTTCCGGATCTTCCCGACGAAGACCTCGCAGGATATCATCCGCGAGCTACGTCACTAGTTGTGGAGATTCCTAAGAATCCGGATCTTAACCCAACTGATTTTATCAGTGTCCTTGGCTCTCAGTCGAGTGGCAAGACCAGACAGACGCTAGCCGAGCTCGAGAACGAGGATAGCCGTGTCTCTATTGTGCAAAAAAGTCAGGGGACTGTTCCTGACTCCCAAGAAGTTACGGATCGATCTTGGACTCAGCACCATATTTCAAACGAACCGCCGCCGCCGCCGCCGCCGCCGCCATTCTCAGGTTTGGGCGAGTCCCAATCTCAAGGTCCGTCTCTCGAATCCGGTTCGCTCATCATCCCGGATTCTTTTGAAGATACTTCAAGCACGGCATGCCAACAATCTAAAAAAGCGACAGAAAGCCATAAAGTTCTTTCCACCTCCGATCTTGACTCGCCTCACAGAGCACCTCGCAGAGCACCTGAGGTTTGTATGCGGGTGTTCTCCCACGAAACAGCCACTTCAGACATTCCCTCTCACCAGCCATATCAGCTGAGAGAGGCCGCGGAAGCTGACGGTCCAGTTCTTTCTGAACCCTTATCACACACTACATCTACCCCTTTAATACCACAACCTTCAGCATCACCAAGGCCAGCGGCATCTGGACATACGCAATCGGACGCAAGCCCAAGATTTCCTACTCAGCCACCGATTTCACTCGTCCCGGAGCTCCCAGAGAGTTCTGTGTCTAGCAGAATTCCAGAATCGCCCGCTCATCCTATCAGTGAGACTATTTCTACTATCAGCACAAGCACTCCCTCTGTGGCAGATCTAGGAGCCTCTCAAGCGGCTCAAATAGTTCCTCGCAGCTTCGAGCCACCATCGCAACCTATTGTAAGAAGTGAATCTCAGGAAAGCCCGTTCGCGTCCGGAATTGACCACCATCGAGATACTGACGCGAGAAACCAAATCCCTATTGCCACCTCATCTCGCCAGCCAGAAGCTTCCAACCCTCCGTCACTACCATCAGCACCAGTGAGCTTGACCAACCGTCCAGAAACACTTGCAGTCTCACCTGCGAAACCTTTAACCCCATTTAACCCTTATAAAAGCCAGAGGATGGAGAACGAAACTCCACAGGAGGCTGATGCAAGGCGTCGACAAACACTGGAAGCAGAACTATCTGAAATCTTTTGCCTGGAGGTCTTGGATGCCGTGGATGCCGGACCTGCTCCTTTGCCGGAAAATGACAATCAATCAGAATCGAGCCAAATACCACTCGATCATATCTCAACTGTTGAACGAGAAGAGCATGTTGAACCAGCGGACAAAAGCATTTCAAATACGTACACTGAGCTGCCTGTGCATTCGTCTGATTTACACGTTGGTGCTAAATCGCCTGACACAAAAGGAAAGGCACCCGAGAGTGTGGTAGCAGTCAATGAGGGGGTTGAATATGAGAGGAGTCCAGCGTTGCCCGCAACAACTATACCATCCGAACAACAGATACCGGCTCCTCAGAAGGCTGTTGCCGCGGAATTGACAAACATATTCAGCTCGGCTTTTGTTGAGCCAGGGCTGCAGCCTTCAACATCAATCGCAGAATTCGAGCAAGCTCGGCAGTATACCGTCTCTTTAGCCGACATTAGTCGCCAACCAGAAACAGCATATAAGGACGTGCCTCCGGCGCCCTTCATTAGCCAAGCTAATCCGCCGTTACAAGAGCCTTCTGCCGATCCCACTTATTTGGAGCAAGCTCATAGCGAAAACAGCTCCACCGAATCATCATCTCCGTCTACCTCACAGCTGCCGGCAGTCATAGAGCACACGATAACTCTCCCTTTTCAAGCAAGCTTGCGTCAATCTTATGACAAAATTATTCTTAAATTCAAGCCCTCAGTCCAAGATTTTTTTAAGTCTTTCGTTGATGAAGATTACTCTGAGCCTGACCAATCGGTAATAAACCGCGTTGATGAGCTATTCAATCACTTGTTGAACCTATGTGATTATCCTCAGGACATCGTCGGGTCCAAACTTGAAGAACTACCCCCAGTAGAACAGGCCAGGTCTTGCTACGATGCTAATCCAAAGTTCAATTTCATTTTTGAATTTTTGAGTGGTATTGAGGATCATACCAACGTTTTAGTTGTTGCTCGCTCGCCAGAGCTCCTCCGGCTTCTTTGTCATTTGTCAGAAGCTCTCAAGATGCAATACAAATGTGATGCCATCGGAAAATCGAGTCTCTTGTCCGGTAGTTCGAATCCCAAAGCTGTCCTTGTCCTTCCAACTGAAGATGTTGATTCGCGAGATTTCGACATCGTAATCGGATTCGACCATTCATTTAGAAATTCTACTGTCGCACAAGGGCTATCCAGAAGCTCGCGTAACAGCAAACAACAACTTGTGCTGGTTCTAGTAACCACTCATTCAATTGAACACATTGACCTCGAGCTACCGGAAGATTTATCATTAATAGAGAGGAGGAGCGTCTTGGTCTCTGCGATTTGGCGCTCTCGAAATCTAGTCCTCAATCCCGAGCATGGCTATCAAGAGCCATATGAAATTGCTGCTCTATTCAAAAAATTCCTTGCAGGCGATCAAGACATGCCTTTGTGGGACCCAATCGCTATCCCAGACACCGTCCTTGACGTTTTTGTCAGTTCCCAAGCACGCTCACAGATACCAATAACCTTTCCAGAAGAACAGGAAACTGGTCGCAAACGTAAACATGTAAGTAAGCAACCTCCAAAGAGGATAAAAAGCTGTATCTTATTACTAATCTTTATATGATTTATTAGAATGAAGCCGATGACTATGATAACAAAAGACCACGAGTACTTTCTACAAGGGAGATACCAGCGACAATGGGAACAGGTGTGCCTCCTCTATCTGACGAAGTAAACGCCTTATTAGAATCCGCCACTTTAAATGAGAACTCTTCTCGACCAGAAATATTACTCAAAGTTCCCCTTGCAGTTCTAGAGTCATTAGCAGAAAAGGTATGCTTACCGTTGTTGTATCCCATGTTTGGTCGGTTGGCTAACTTTCTCAAGTTCTCTGAATATGAGCGTCGCATAGATGCTGCTGATTGTGAGGCCCAATATCGAACTACTATTTCAGGTCTTGAAAAAAGGATCAAAGAATATGAGAGAACAACACAAGAGTTTTACGAGTCACACCGTGTTGCACTGCAAGATCGTTGTCGATTTGACACTGAGAAGCGCAAGATTGAAACTACTCTGCAGTCCACTGTAGAACAGGCACAGAGGGAAGCTGAAAGGACACAGAGGGAAGCTGAAAAGGCACAGAAGAGAATTCTGGATCTAGAAGCAGCTGTAGCACGCCTAACGGAGGACCCTAATTCCTCTGACCCGCAAGATACCCCCTTAGCAAAGACTGAGAAGCTCTTACAAGAAGCACAAGCCAAGGTCGATATTCTTGAGAAACGGCTAGAAAATGCTCACCAGGATAGAGACTATATCCGAAACATATATCAAGACGCCGGCTCAATCGCCGCTGAGCTGAGATCGGAAAACAACCAATTGAAAAGCCAGAATGACGATTTGAGTAAAAAGGTATCCGAGAATTTTGTTCGAATTCATGAGATACAGGAGCAAGCTGCTGTGAAGATACACCTCGAACAGGTCTCAGAGCTCAAGTTCCAAATCAAAGAGAGAGAGATGGAGCTAGATCGTGCTTGTGAGGAGCTTCGACAACTCAAGAATGGACGTCGAGAGACCCGACAGTCTAGTGTGCCCCGGAGTCCTCGTATGGGTATGCTGAGCCCGCGAACCATTGCTCGAGCACATGGAGGCCCTGCTAGCAGGGGGGCCAGCCCAGCTCCGGGAGCTAGCGTTGAGGGGATGCAATTCTATGGACAGCAGCCAGGAAATGGCAGATGGGATCATTTGAGGGGGTGATGAAAGGGGAATTACGGCGTGTTTTGAAATTCAAAATGGGTTTGGGAAGAAAGGCGGATATTTGTTTTATTTATACGTTGAATTTCTGGGTGCTCAGGTTTGGGAGAGTGCTGTGCGCTCCTTGCGTTTGGAGGAATTCTTTTTATGTAACCCCCCCCCTTTCTTACTGTATGAAGGAATTAGCTTGAGGCGATGTGGTAGGAGGATGTATATATATATTCGAGGTATAAAGAAGGACGCACAAGGCATCAACTGATAGCCACTATACAGATTTAATGGCACACGCTATTGACGGAGGCACAAGAATAGGATATTTCATGACCTTGTTGAATGATATCGTAATATGATATAGTGAGGCAACTTTTTTTTTTTTTGTTAGATTTGTTGAAACAACGGAGCGTTGAGACAACAGTAGAGCAGTATACACTACATACTTCAAACTTAATGACACATTGGTTTGGGATGCCGCCACCAGCTCCCCCTCCCATCGACCGTCTAACACCCCTCGCTATAATCTTCCCTCCTAATATAACACCATGTACAAGACTTGGAAACAGAGCTTTTCCTTATGGACAACGGCTTATTTCTGCTCGGGGTAAAGATCCTCCTTCAGCGGCACACCCAGCTCTTCCCGCAGAGGCTTTAGCTCGTCCAAGTACTGCTGATATTGGCCCTTGTTCTCAACCTTGGCCTTGATGCCTATAAATCGGTATGCGTATTAGCATGCTGGTCCCGGTAGGTTGATACATGCAAACAGCTTTTATACAGGTGATGTGTGTGCTGTAATATATATCAAATGCAAATTTAACGAGCCTTTATATAGCGCTCACGAGAGGAGAAGACGTCGGGCTTTGACCAATGATGGGTGATTCAATTCGACAAAACAAATATAAACATTGTGGCGTACCTTCGAAAATGCGAACAGCAGTAGCAAAGTCGTTGACTCTTCGGGCGGCTTTGAGGGCAGCAGCGACGACAACGGGGGCAGGGACCAGATCGTAGGCGAAGGCGTTGTTGAGGTTGCGCTAAAATGTGACCTTAGCAAATCATACGATGCTGGCTAGAAGACTGCGGAGAGGCAAAGCCATCCCATACCTGGAGCTCGAAAACATCCTGCACAGCGTCAAACTCCTTCTCGAATCTGTATTTTCATAGTTGATTAGCCATAGGACTAGTAGATCGACCATGGTACAGGGTATGCATAGCACGGCAGGTCATGAAACGTCGTTGGTTTTGCATCATCAGCGCTTTTTTTTTTTTTTTTTTTTTTTTTTTTTTTTTTTTTTTTTGAGATGCCCGCAATAGGACATTTCCCATTATGCCGCCCACCTGTTGCTTATTTTTTATTATATATATATATATATTTTTTCATTACCCTCTACCAGCGCATTTTCCTCAATTGCCCTCGCTGTGCAAGCTAAAAACACAAAGCAAAAGTATATATTTGAGACTCACCTAGCAGTGAACTCTTCAAAGGTCTCTTCAGCGTGCTCGGCTCGCCGGGAAGTCGAGACACTGAATGGACGAACAGCGGCGACGGCCGAACGGGCAACGAAAGGCGCGGGACGGACGGCGGCGGCAGTGCGAACCATGGAGGGGCCTCGGGCGGCGACACGGAGCAGGGCGGCGGACTGCATGTTGAAGAGACTCGAATGCAAGGCGAGAAAGCGCAAAGGGCCTTTGTGTGGGGGAAGGGGTTTTTTTGAATTCGGTTGCTTTGGGTTGGTTATGATGGCGGCAGAGGTGTTTTGGAACAAAGAATCGTTCGAGGTGAATTGGTGACTAAGCGGTTAGATTGCCTGATTTGCCCGGCAAAGCGGGACGGGTACAGTATGAATATCTTCCGGAGGGGTTACTTTTGCAGGTTATTTGTATGATATACAGTGCGTTTTATTGCGTGTATGCTGTAATGGGATTTCAATTATGGAAGGCTTTCAATTAGGCCAGTCTCTATTCGTCACTGAATTGTGAACTGCCGATACCAAACCTCCATGTTAAAGCATCTTTCTTGGAAACAGAGCGAGCACAAGGACTTTGGGCAACATACAAGTTTATTCCGTACTATGCAAGATGTTAATATCATTGGAACTACGACCTAGAAGACTCTTTACTTACCTTACCTACTGCCTACCTACCTAAGGTACTCGGGTAGATACGGAGTAGTGGTGGTAATACACTTGGAGTGACAAAATCCTTGGTTCGGCTTGACGATCCTGGATATGGATACGGAATCAAGCGTTTCGCGGAGGTTTGCTTAATTCCAAACTTCCGTGCTCTTCAATTACCGTTATAAAAAAAGTCCAAAATGCTAGTTTACCGGATCGTCATTGTGGTAATACCCCGTATAACGGGTTTATCCCTTAGCCGGTACGACACACGCACCTTATAAACACATTCGAATCAGGCTCGAGCAATATCTTCCAGCGACGAGGCGAACATTCCCAGCTGAGTTTCAGCTTATGTACTCGTACTTCGTATTACTACTACTTTACTACTCCGTACCTTGACCTACGGAAGTAAATTCGTAAGAGGTACGTTCAAATTACCGGTCTTCCCTCGCTGTCGGTTGTATTTCCTACATCGTCCACGGTGTCCGCGCAGCACCGAAATTACGGTATCCAGTACAAAAAGCACGACCATTCTGTATTGTTCCGTTATCCGTACCTTCTTTTGCATTTCGCTGGACCGAGGTCACGTGCAGTTGTTTGTACGAAACTTTCCTCCCAGCGAGGACATATAATTGGCCGCCTACCATCGATACTACCCAATCACATGGAAAGGCTGGCAAAAGCCGCCAATAGGCCAGATTTGCTGTAGCCAAAATTCCCACTTTTGAAAGAGAGAAAAAAAAAAAGGGGAATAAGTCGAGTTCAGCTCTGGCTTAGTCTTAGTGTGGAGGACAACTCCGTGCCACCTTAATTCTGCCGTAGGACTACGTAACTGGTGCTAGTAATAACTTAGTACATACGGAGTACGACCTATTTCTTTCGCCCTCCTTCTGTCCCTTCTGTCCTCTTCTCCTCTTCCCCATCCCTCGTCGAGAGAGTTCCGATTGTCTTCGTCTCTGGAGTTGGTTGCTTGTCTAATCTTATACTTCTTCTCGTCACTCCTTCGTTGTGCAATTCTTGCCTCGATTACTCTGTGAATTGCAATCGCAATATCCTTTTTTTAATTCCTTATTTTTTTGGGGAAACCGTCGTTTCAATCGGTCGCGTCGCGTGTCCAACTCGAGGGTAGCGAGTGACGGCGATTTTTTTTTTCTCTCTTTTTTTTACCCAGAATTCTATCTGAGACTGTTCCGGGTTTGCTCGTGCAACTTCGCTATCATGTCTTCGGCTCCCGCCACCTTTTACGAGCAGTTACCGCTGCCTACGCTCGATCGCCCTTTCGGCATCCATCTATGGCCCATCTTTGACAAGATCTTCACGACCGTCGTTGGTTCCTCTGCCAATGACTTCAAATTCGTGCCTTTCGAGACTCCCATGTCTACGCTGAAGTCGACGTCAATCTTTATTGTCGTCTACTACTTCATCATCTTTGGTGGTCGAGAGTTGATGCGCAACCGCGAGCCATTTAAGCTCAAGGCGCTCTTCCTTATCCACAACTTCTACTTGACCGCCATCAGTGCTTTCCTCTTGGCTCTCTTCATTGAGGAGCTTCTCCCTACTGTGGTCCGCAAGGGTATCTTCTTCGCCATCTGCAACCATGACGGCGGCTGGACTAAACCCTTAGTCGTCCTCTACTACGTAAGTCAAACTTGTTTCAAGAAATAGACATCGTTTTGGTACCAGTAAGCAGCTAACGGTGTTCAATTTAAGCTTAACTATCTCACCAAGTATCTTGAGCTGCTCGATACCGTGTTCCTCTTCCTCAAGAAGAAGCCATTGACCTTCCTCCACTGTTACCACCATGGTGCCACTGCTCTTCTCTGCTACACTCAGCTGATTGGCTTGACTTCCGTCTCTTGGGTCCCCATTGTCCTCAACCTGACTGTGCACGTTGTCATGTACTGGTACTACTTCCAGAGTGCACGTGGTATCCGGATCTGGTGGAAGGAGTGGGTTACTCGTCTCCAGATCATCCAATTCGTCATTGACCTTGGTGAGTAATGTGATATACCACATTTCCTCTCTTGACTATTGGCTAACTCTTTATAAAAAAAAAACAGGCTTCGTCTACTTCGCTTCTTACACTTACTTCACTTCGACTTACTTCCCCTACATGCCTAACGCTGGCAAGTGTGCCGGTGAGGAGTTTGCTGCCTTTGCTGGTATTGGTATCCTCAGCTCGTACCTTGTTCTCTTCATCTCCTTCTACTTCGCCACCTACAAGAAGGACGGCAAGGCTCCTACTACTCGCAAGTCTCTGCGACGCATGAGCCAAGCTCCTCTGCCTGATCCCGTTCACATGGCCACTTATTCCAGCGGAAAGGCCACTACCACTGGTGCCAAGACCAACGGCGCTACCACCAGGTCTCGCAAAGCTTAGGCCAACACATAATAATGCCATCGAGATAGTATCCTATGAATACAACAGCAAAGATGCTGATCAAGAGAACCTGATGGCAAATAACGCTGACGCCTAGCGGCGACAAACATTCCGATTTTTTAAACATGAATCTAGGGCACTTGCTATTGCAGGGGCATTTACAACTTTTAATCTCTATTTTGGACATGAGGGCATTTGTTCTCAATTGGACGAGGGTCTACAAAGGAACCAATTTGAATCGCCACCAGCGATGATAAAATGTCTTTTACAATCATGATGACAGGAGGTTGATGACGGCTAATATGGCTTATTTGGGAATTGAAAAAAAAAAAGAAATAGAAAAAAAAAACCCAAAAAAAAACATTCCGGAAGAGGCCGCAGGCAAAGCGGACAGGTTTTCTTATGAGACAATGTCCTGGGTTGGTTGGGCTGCACTTGCATGGCAACGTCAACGTCAGGGAAGTCATGCCAACCTGACTTTATTCTTTTAATCGTCTTCTGTTTATTCATGTACTTTATTTGTCTGTATAATTCAAACGTACCTGGCATGCTCCTGGATGAGGAGAACGAGTTGGGAAAAGGTAGTAGGTAGATGAGATGGACGGTATGCAATAGAGTAATGTGACGCGAATTTGGTGCTATATGTGCTGTATGACGATTTAAGATGATGCCTTATATCTACCTGCGTGTTGACATGAATATATATATAGTCTATTCTTTGCGGGAAGTAATAATGACAATGCCTATTGAGGACCACATAGAGGACAAGACAGCATTGAACAGATGTGATGCGTCTGAGGATGTTTAATAATCAGAAGCTGACGACCTACCCAATCGTGTTCATTTAGGTAAATTTTAAAATATGAAACCAGGGCTAATCAATATAAGCTCCCTTATATATTTTTCAAAAGGCAGACTGAAAAATTGATTGGTGCTAGAGCGCCCTTTTGACCAGATACAAGCCTCAATTCATGACCCAAAGATTAAGGTAGTAGTAGTACATGTGAAATTACCTCGGGGTGAGGGCGAAGCGGCAAAACAGGGCCTGAGAGCCAATCTTCCCCGCATAATTTCACATGTAACCTGAACTTTGCAAATCAATAGGTACCTGACCAGCAGACATACCCAAGTACAGTAGTAACCAAGTACAGTAAGTAGTGGTAGCATTGAACATAAACAAGAAGAAGTCCTAGAGGCGCTAATAGGCCGATACTCCGCTGGGGAAACGCTGGCGTACAAGTAGGGAGGGCATGATGCCACTAAAAGAGCCCCCCTAAAGCTCCCCAAAGCTCCCCCATTAAAAGCTACTACATAGTTGACATGTACAGAGTACCTGTATTGAGATTCCCATGTCAGTTCAACCGTTTACAAGGAGTCATCGAGCCGCTGTCTCCCCTCTCCAATTACCGGCGCTACAGGGAGAACAAGGGTACAAGTACCTTACCTATAGGTACTTCAAGTAATACCTCGTGCTGTTATTGTCGTCCCACTAGTACCTAGGGGAGCTCAGGTACTTTACACGAGAGGCGCTTGTGGCTTGCATTTAGGTAGCAAACACAACACGACCTTACCTTGTCAACGCCAATCGGTATTTGAATCTTGTCCTCATCCTTCTCCTCAGCTCTGCTTCTTTCTCCCTACAAAGCGTCTACGCAGTGTCAGCTACCAGAAACTGAAGCAAATCAAAGTTTCGGCATACCTTTGCAAAGCCTGAGTTTCTGCTTGTTTGCCTCCTTTACGAGACGCCTTACAACTCTCCCACGCCAGTCGCTGAGCTGCAGCCGCTGACTCTCGCAGGGTCTTAGAGGGACCCTAATTTCAGCCTCGTTGATTGTTCGCGGGGCACAAATGCAAGGGATGCACGAAACAAGTTTGAATCAGCAGCATTGGTCCAGAGCATCGCTCCTCGTCGCGTTTTTCTAAACATTTTGGAGCCAGCTCTTAGCTTTATTTGTCTCTCTTTTTTTTTTTTTTTTTTTTTTTCTTTTTTTTTTTTTTTTTTTTTTTTTTTCCCTCTTTCTTATCACCCGTTTTTTTTTTAATTCTTTACTACGCGTTCCCTTGGTCATTATAACCCCTTTGCCATTTTGGTTTCGCTTGGTTTAATTTGGTTTAGAACAACAATCCCATCATCACTATGAGGTTCCCCTTTCGACGGAAGGAAAAGAAGAAGCAGGAGGAGGTTTCAAGCCCCCCGCAACTACGCCGCCCTGTTAGTATCAGTCGGCAACCTTACTTTCCCCCAAGCGTGAGGTCGAGTCAACTGGTCTCTGCTCTCCCTTCCAAAATCCTCGAGCGGGTGTTCACCTTCATCTGCCCGCATACCCGCGACGATAGCTACGATGCCTGCGAGGAGAGTGGAAGTGATGACGGATGTATGCTGTGTGACCTGCGCGACCTAGCGCATTGTTCGAGAGTCAATCGAACCTGGCATGAAGCCGCCGTTAAGTTGTTGTGAGTATATGTGGAATTGGCTCCCGCCGTCGTTCATGCACGTTTCCTGACTAATTCCACGTCAGGTATCACAGCGTTCGAATCGACCAGGTTCACTATTGCCAACTCGAAGCCTGGCTGTCTGAAAGGCGGAAGCAAACACGATTCGACCGAAATGCGATTCCAGAGGATCCAGCTCAGGCAAGACTTAGGCTATTCAGGCGAACGGTTCGCGAGGATCCAACCCGTATCGGTAAAAAGGTCGAGTTTTTGAAGACACCCTACCAAGTGCGCGAGTACTGCCAGGTCGAATTGGCTCAGACTATTGCTGTGCTCCCCAACCTAAAGTACATTGATTTGCCCGAGAGTGTGTTCTCGGACGAGTTAAGCAGCTCAACGCTACGATTCGAGGTCCAGGCCAGGTGTCCCAATATTCGAAAGATGACGTACAATGCAGGCTCAGAGCGAAGTTTGGCAGCCCTTGCTACGGGCCAGGTGTGGCCACTTCTTGAGGTTCTAGAGCTGAATGGCATCAACGTTGACACCATGACTATGAGAGCGGTGTTGAATTCGTTGCACAACCTTCGAGCTCTGAAGATGACCGACACAGAAAGTATATCCGATGAAGTGTTGGCAGCCGCAACAGGGCCCATTATGCCCTCATTAGTGGAGTTTGTGCTGGAAGGAACGCCTCGAGTAACGGCTGCCGGTCTTGTGGAGTATCTTGCTTGGCCAGAAACACAAAACACGCTCAAAGTTTTGACGTTGAATAATACTGGCGTCCATCCGCAAAGACTTCAAGAGATCTTGACGATGGCACCATATCTAAAGACGCTGGCCCTGCAGACCAAGGTAATGGAGGCGTTTCCACAGAACGCAGGTATTGGATTGCTCGCGTCTCATAGCCTCGAAACTCTACGCTTTGAAATTTCTACCGAGTCTGATAAAGAGGTATACACAAGCATGAAGGCCAGCTGGTATACGTACCTTGCCTCATCCGTTCTTTCAGGGTCTATGCCTAGATTGCGTAGGCTTTATGTTCATGATGAGTTTTTCCCGGAGCAGCTCCAAGGGCTACCTCCTCCCAATGCCGGCTTTGCTGGGGGTCATGTCCGATCTTCATCCCATGCTTCTGCCCGTAACTCTACCTTTGGCTATCCGTCACTACCGAATTCGCCTACTGCGAACACATTTGGTGCCTCTCCTGCCTCTCCGCCTTCTCGACAGCCCATGCCCCGTGCGCCTGCAGCACATCGATTCAGCTCCAACAACCCGTTTGCGGCACATTTGAGGGCTGCCCCTCCGCCGGTCCATACGCTCGAGGTGTACACCAAAACTGACGAGTTCGGTAAGTGGAACTTTAGCAAAGTTGACGCATTAACCGCAGTAGGGCCGGCGCTGCGACGTCCCGTCAGCAGCTACGGCCTGGCGGCAGATGTCACGGGAGAGGGATGGAATCGGGGTGAAGTCCGACGCAGCATCATGGTCGGAGATGGCAGTGGGGTATTCTTGCCTCTTCCACCGCCTCCGGGCCAGGTAGATAATCACGGGCGGAGACCATCTTTTATGTCAGAATCGTGGCGACCTTCAAGCAGTGGTGGAGAATCTCTACGCCGACCTTCAGCTTGGCAGTGAATTTTGTAATCTCTGACGAGCCAGAGGATAAGGCAAGTCAGGCATGATGATTTGATGATGGTAATTTGCTTTTTCTTTTTTTTTTTTTCTATTTAAAAAAAACCTAGTATTCACTGTAATATAGAAATCAAACTGGGAAATTTGGGGCTTGCATTAGGGATAATCAATTGATTCAAAATTATCGTCAGCTTTGACGATCGTTTCTAATACAATACTAGGCGCTTTCTTCTCTTTTCTGTGAAGATATTCCTCATTTCCACAGAAGAGGCATTACCCGCACTTATTTATAGCAGCAGATGTATATATTATAGGCATTAGATTGAAAAGTTTTCCACATTAGCTTCAAGGCAGATGGTTGGGATTTGGGGCAAAGATAGCTTGCACCCTGTATAATTATAAGCTTATGGCAGCGCCAAGTGTGTCTCCGCCCTCCCAACCAACTAGATAGTACCAGCATGACATATTTTGAGAAGAGTGAGAGGAATGAAGTGGGAAAGTGGGATCAAAAGTAAGTTGTTCCTTATTTATAAGAAAGGGCTTATTTGTTTCTACTTTTAGTGAGAGCCTTCTTATCTAGTGCAAGTCACTTTTCTAGGTTGCGATACTGTGTGATACTGTATAGGAATGGTTTTTTTTTTTTTTTGGGCGCTTTTAAGTTGTATCACTATCTACTCCGTAGCTATTTAGCTAATGAAACAGGCGGATTGAGAAAAGATGAATAGAGAAAAATTCATAAGAGGGGGGGGGTTTTGATAGAGAGCGAATGGCATTTTGATTAAGAAGGGGAAGAAAAAAAATTTAAGAAACAATCGTCAAACAAACACGTGCTATCGGGGCTTCCAAGGCGAAACGGAGGAAGAGAGAGAGAGACTAGAGGGGATGATTGAAACGCTTGTGGCTACTGTTTGAAACGGTTAGTCTGTCTGTCTATCTGTCTGTCTGTCTCTCTCTCTCTCTCTTTTTTTTTCTTTGGTTATACCAGGATTTGGTACAAAGATAAAGAAAGGAAAATAGAATTCGGAAGTTCTCTCTCTTCTGTATCCTTTTTTTTCTTCTTTCTTTTTCGATAAATATTATCTCGGCTGCACAGCCCTGTGGTTCACGCCACGCGCGAAGATTCTTACTTTATAAATTGTTCTAATGGTTCTATTTTAGCAAGACGTTTCTAGGCCTAAAGAGAGATTCTAGCTAGACTTCCCGTGGCAAGTGGCTTCTCCACAATGGGGCTAGGAACTACAGAGTACGGAGTACTTCATACAAATTAAGGTTGAAGTAAGGGATTGTGGCGCGCCATGTGATATGTAAGCAAGTTAAGTTGGTTGCTTCAAACTCGCCAAAGTCAAGTGTCAAGTGTCAAGTGATGACGCCATATTAGAGCGTGTGTGTCTACGGAGGAGTTACGGAGTACCTGTTGTTTCTATTTCAAGGGCATCATGATGAGCGTCAACGTGAACAAAATATACGACTTCCATAGTTCTAGCGCAGTCACCAGCCGTAAATCTACAAAGTACTTCCCGTATCTACCCGGGAGTTTTAAAAAAAATTTTTTTTTTTTTTTTTCAAGTCTCAAGTCTCAAAGGAACCGCGCACAGCCGATGGATGACTGACAAGAATTTCGCGACGATTGCTGGTATCAGAGTAAATTGGCTGCATACAGTACTGCTTCACTGTCCTGGTACCTGCTATCTACTACTAGGTAGGTATTCAGCCAAGGACAAGAGGTGCGCTTCGGAAAACTACCTAGTAGAGATCCGTTGGACCAAAGTATATCGACAGCTTGGAGGATCATACACCAAACGGATTCATCTAAAGGTCTTGAAGCGCCCTGTGTCGCAAATGTAGCTGTCAGATGTGGCGAATTTAATTTTTTTTTACCTTTGCTGCGCTAGCAAGTGACAGCCTTACTATCGAACCCGCAAATCAACTCCAGTTAGTTATCTAAACGGTGGCGCTGTTTGAGACACGCACTGCAGCAGATATGAAGAGGAAACCCTAAGACTTAGGCCATAGACATCAACCAAAGGGTATCAAGTATATGGGAGGGAGGGCAGCAAAAGGAAAGAGAGGGAGAAAAGAAGCATCAATCAATTTTGTCTCCTTGGCTGTCCCAGGCCCCCCCCCCTTCTACATCCGCCTATTGTCGGCAGATTCAAACAAGTCAAGGTTCAGATATGGCAATATTCTGTGTCAATAACCTTGTGCTCTGTAGTACAAAGTAAGAAGGAGCAGTACCTGAAGCTATGAAATCTGGTGTGACTCCGATGCTGTAAATCAGGGGTTCGCTATCAGAGGCGATCTCGGTTCGTACGGGAGTCGGAAGAGTGACACATACACGTAGTATGTCCTACGTAAAGTAAAGTATATACCAACTATGAACTACCGGTACCGAGGCATGCAATATGCAATATTACAACGATAAAAGATGGATGGTGAACTGGAAAAAGGCAAAACTGGCCTTAGGCGTTGCCCTCTTGTTGTGTGTACAAATCCAATGTACAAGTAAAAAGTCGGTCTGGCATCAGCACATACAAGTACTTGTACCTCTACCTACCTTCTTCTAGTAGTAGGTAGGTATTACTATCCCATGCACGTACAGGTATCAATGCGGTGAAGTGATTCGCAGGCGGTTGGGCGGTGCGATGCCAATGGAAAGACGCCAACGAAGGCCTTCAGGTGGGTGTGCAGCCCTGGTACTATGGGAAGGGAGGGG
>JACBYL010000836.1:0-59384 GCA_015266385.1 Trichoderma oligosporum | reverse complement strand
CTAAGATATATGTGGCTAATCTTTTTCTTGTCTTTTCTTTTTCTTTTATAGATGACACCACCCCCGGCATATGCAACTCGAACACCATCTCCCGCTCGCAGCTTCGTCATGGGCGCTCTCCCATTACGACATCTAGAGGCACCTTCATCAGGTAGAATGTCGCCGGCTTTAATTGAATCGAGGAACAAGTCCAGTGCTGTGAAGAGTAGTATGACGTCTGGCGTGATAGAGGGTAGAGATGCCTTGCGAAGAAAGAAGGACAGAAGCAATGGCTGGATGTAGTAGCATCGGAATGGGACTAGGAGGCTGCTTTTAGCATATTGAAGTTCTTTTCTGCCTATTTTCTAAGGTCATAATGGCCCTTTTTTTGCAAGATAGAAGGTTGGGTTGGTGGTTTTTGATTTTTACAGAGTATAGCATAATATTGACCCTTGATTTGAACGTCGTTTAGATCTATCCATCTTTTACAAATGCTACTTATCAGCGTACGAGAAGTCGTTGTTATAGAGACATAAAAAGTGGTGCTCCCTGCACCTCAATTTGTGGGTTCATCGTGTCGAACAATCTAGAGTTTCCCCAGTAAAAAAGGAGAATCTACACTATCGTGAGATTTGCTAGCGCGCCTGTACCTGGCGTTTTTTTTTTTTCTTTTCCTAATTAGATCGTAAGGCTGAGAGGTACGTAAATCATGTCTTTTGGCATAGCAACTTTCTGTAGAGCTGATAATGAAATATATCGACATTCAATAGACTGACTGGCTTGTAATAGCGAAATTTTGCAACTGCTAAATATCAGCCTGCTGTTTCTTTGCTGTGATATCATCAGAATCCAGGATTGGTAAGCCGAGCTGGAAAGCATGTGAGGTCCATATGAGACGTGGCTATTATTCACTCGGATTACCGTCTTGCAAGATTCTCGTAATGATTTTGTCGGATTCATCAAAGTATTTGCTAGCATAGAAGTTCATCCGCCACAGTTTTAGGACATTCTACTGGTTGCCGAGTGTAACCGGTTATCTAGTTGTTTGTTGAGAGGATGCATCTCACCGCATCCAATCATAGGCAGCTATCTGTACATACGTATGCACTCTTGTCTTCTTATTCTTCCTTTTTTTATGCTACAAATATGCTTGTCCAATAGAATTGCCCAGAAGAGAAGGGGCTTTAAAAATTGATTGCCAAGACACCAGAAAAAGTGTCCGCGGATTGAAGCCCTGCTACCCTTTTGCCGATCTTGTGCCTGTTTCACGCAAAAGATCATCTTGGCGTCGACAGGGTAAGCAGCCATTGTCCCTTTACATACATACGTGATTTGGGTCGAGCAAGGGGAAAAAAATTTTCCTTTCAAAATTGCCCGAGAGATTGACAGCCGATCTTGGGCGGTATCTTTTGAACCGCCGCCAATCTTTTTATATCCAAAGCACTAATGAGTATCAGAGTCTGAGTCTGAGTCTCGGCGTGTTCCCACCAAGTTTCAGTCAATTCGGAAGGGCATGAGAGCTGTCATAGTGAAGGAGATGGATAGATAACATGGCCTTACATAGCTGGCTTATCTTCAATACTAGAGGAAGAGCTGAGATGTATGTATGTAACACTGAGTATGTAGGTAGCTGCAAACTACCAAGTATACCATTGATGCTAATGCTTAGTCTGCAGTATACGCGGCATTAAAGAAGCAGGGATTCTGCGATACATGCGAGACGCAGCCATCGCTCAACATTTAGCATGTGCTTGTACTTTGGTACTCCGGTCTCTAGACTCCAAAACTCGGAGTTGAAATCAGACGATTTTCGTTTTCGCCAATCCAAATGAGGCATATTCAGCCATCAGCCCCGTCTCATTTGTATCAGCTTTTCGATTTTTGTTACTGCCAGGGTCTGTGACATTTGGTGGGCAAATGACGTCAGATGAGATCCATCTTCGACGCCGTTAAGGTGATGACTGGCGAGGATCTTTAGGCATCGCCATACGAGTCCTTGTATCTTTTTATATCACGCAGAATGATTGCACGGGTACAAGTAGGTATAGACAATCCCTGTCGTCTGTAAGGAGCACATAGTTCCGCATGCACTGGTATGTCATTGTACTTTGCTCAGCTGCTAAATCTATCTAGATCTGACTGAGGTTGTCAAGATTGTCTATCTAGCTCAAACTCCTGGACGAACTCATGGCACTCGAACTTCTAGCAACAGAACAGGCTGCAGTAAGGAAAACAGAACAAGATTTGATACCTTACAAGTGCTCCCTACAAAGCATGCAATATTGCAATTGGTCCTACTTACTTGAGTTCCATGTATTACTATATGGCCCCTGAACGCCGTGGCTGCGGGACCTGAACTGGTTGCGGAACAGCAGCCACTGACAGGGCACTGCTTACTGTGCCGGTAACTGTTTGCCGTTAGCGTAATCTCTCTCAATTATCTTACTCATGAAGAAGTCCAGTAAGAGCTTGTCAATCTGTCGTCGATCTCTGACGATAATGAAGAGGCGCTTTATTTCGTCAAGGCGGTGGGGGCTCGGATATGTATATGCTCCACGCTGAAGCTGGTACTGCCGATCCCCCTGTGGGTTCTCTTTGGTATACTGTGTAGCATCACTAATAAACCCATACAGCTCACAGTGCGGAATTACATCTTGGCACTTCTTAAGGTAAACTGTTGTTGTACTCTTTCCTTCACACCTCAGATCTTTTGTTCTTAAACCACTTCCGGGATTTTCCATTCATTCGAATCTCATCAAAGGGAAAGCAAAGGCAGAAGCAGCTCAGAAAAAGAAAGAGAGAAAAGATAATAATAATCCTAGTTTCTGGCAGACCGAGATGAACAAGATTATCATGCGAATCGAAAGCATGGATCAACCTTTTCCCCCCTGAAGAGCAAAAGAAAAGTTATCCTCAAAGTCGCCACGCTTCGGGTTCAAGTACCGAATAAACCCCTTAGGGTAGGGTAGACCAGATTAAACCACTGGGTTGCCTACATGGGAAGCCATGGAATCCGTCAATCTCTTACCAAGGCAAGGCTTTCTCTCAGATGGGTCTGTCTCATCTATCGCGGTCTCCACCGTCGCCGTCATAGTGCTTCAGGTTTTCTCCATCCTCGCGAGGCTGTCATGGCCTTGTGCTGCAAGGCCACTGGGGACAGCATGATAAAAACACTGGAGCAGTGATAAAATGCCGCAGTTGTGTTATCGCAATCTCTCCACCATATGTCCACTCTTACTCCATATCTCCAGAGAAATCTTGACGCCGCTCAGTTTCGTTTATACATTCAGGCCAATTCATTAACAGTGCTGGCTTCAGGGGCCCCTTTTGCTCCACTACTGTGATGAGATGACGGAGGCGGTGTTGACACCGACGGGAAGAAGAGATACCAGTTCCCTTGCATGTATCTTTTGCCCGTCAATTCACTGTTGGGGCTCACAGAATGCCTAATGGCTTGTGATATACGAGTACAACCATGGCAAGACAACAGAAGTACATACTTACAGACAGAAGGGGGAGAGAAAGGAATGGATCAGGAGCATTGAGGCCTCAGCTTTCAAAAATATTTAAGCAGCTGTTGATCCCCCACAAACCCACCTCCATTCTCAACATCACGCTATCCCGCACACTTACTCAAGAACCTCAATAGAGCATTCAGATCACATCGACCGCTTCAGGAAGCAATTTTGAGTTTGACTTGTTCTTAATCCTTTGTATCTCTCAAAGAAACGTTGTATTATCCACCCTTTCTCAACTCCTGACTCTCTTCACAATGGCTCCCTCTGCAATCACCCCTGAGACCTCTCCTGAGCGCCGCTCCAGCCTCAAGAAGGTCGTTATGCAGACCCGATCTCACAGCAGCTCTGTCTCTTCTGTTGCTTCCATTGCTTCCATCACCCTCAACGACGGCAACACTATCCCTCAGGTTGCCCTTGGTGTCTATAAGGCCCCGAATGGTCAAGAGACCGAGGATGCCATCACGGCAGCCCTCGACGCTGGATACCGTCACATTGACTCTGCTGCTCGATATGCCAACGAAGAGGCATGTGGTCGTGCTATCCGCCGATGGCTAGAAAAGACTGGCACACCTCGCGAGGACATCTTCATCTGCTCCAAGCTCTGGGACTCTGACCACGGCTACGAGGCAACATTCAACGCGCTCTGCACTTCCCTGGACAAGTTCGGCCTCGAATATTTGGACCTGTATCTGATCCACTCCCCAGCTGAGAATGAGCAAAAGCGCTTAGAGAGCTGGCGGGCTCTTGAGACCGCTCAGCGCCTTGGCAAGGTCAGGTCCATTGGTGTCTCCAACTTTGGTGCCTCACATATTGAGAGCCTGCTCGAGAATGCCCGCGTGGTCCCAGCCGTTAACCAAGTCGAAGTCCACCCCTTCTGCCAACGCGAAGCTCTCGTCGACCTTTGCAATAAGCATGGCATCAAAATTGAAGCTTACTCCCCGCTGGCTCGGGGTAACAAGCTACAAGATCCCACAATCAACGCCATCGCCGAAAAGTACGGCAAGACTCCTGCCCAGGTCCTCCTTAACTGGAATGCTTCTCGCGGAAACGTTGTTCTGCCCAAGAGCTTGACTCCTGCTCGTATTGAAAGCAACCTACAGAGCTTTGACTTTAAGCTATCCGATGAGGACATTGAAACCATCAACAGCCTTGGCTCTGAGAACTACGTCACTGGCTCCATGCACAAGTCCAAGGACTAAATGAGCTTCCGACCTTTTTTTTTTTTTTTAAACATATATGAGATATGAACCTTTTTTTTCTATCCTAGACTGGATCTGGATTTACAACATGATGGATGCCCCATCTCAAAGATGAGTGCAATGAGCCACGACAAGTCAATATAAGGAGGCGTCATGATGACCGCCGAACACAATAGTGAGATGCGAAAACCTTCTTCGTCTTCCTAGATCATCACCGTTGCTAGAATGCGTGAATAGATGGATAGATGGATAAATATCTATATATAGAGAGGGAATGGGCATGGCGCTACGGCTGCCTAAAAAGGATATTTTCGCTCTTTTGCTTTTTGATCAACTACTATTTAGCGTTTGCTGTCCAATTTGACAAATACACATTTTTTATTATTATTCTCACTACTATAAAACATTGTCCTAGTAACATGTATGTTCACTGGATACAAGTGTCTTGTTATAACATCGTGAACTGCAGCGGCGGTTTCTTCAAGTCTTCAGAGCAGGTGGACTAGTCTTTTTGACAAAACGTCAAATTTGATAACACTATGCAAAGATTTCCTCAAGACTAAGACGCACACTGGAGACGATATTCTACCACTATGGTTAGAGACAGGAACTATCCGTACGTAGGCAGAGAGATCAGAGAGACTTACTATTGAATACCCTTCCAGTCTTTCTCCACTATTTGTATCTATATCACTGTCTTTAATCTTAGACCCTATTGTTTCTGAACTATTAGCTGACTTTTGTATGTCAAAACAATTCAATTGGAAAGTACATGCCTTTTGCTAAATGAAAGGAGAATATCGAAGGAGTCACGCTAATACATTTCATCGATGTACTAGCACATGCAAGGGCAAGGGCATAATCGATTGGACCACGCAGTCCTTTCACGCTGAGGTGGTATCTAAATTGCCATGTTAGTCTGCAAGCAACTTACCTGATATATATATATATAATATATATAAAGCTATGATCTACTCCGTACTTACAATAGCTTTTTCGCACCTCTTAACGAGACGGCATAGGCACCCGTTCCAAGAGGTAGAAAACTGTCGTGTACGAATCTGGTATTCTCGGGATAGTCATGTAGAGGAAATGGTTGCAAATCTGTTATGTCTGTTCCATAGAACTTGATGTCTTCAATTTTGGGGACTGTCGGGTCATCTGGAATGACAAAAAGGTTGGAAGCTTCAAAGAATCTAATATTTTTATAATTATTATCATTTTGAACAAGTTAATAAAGCTTGCCATTTTATAGGGCAAAATAAACCAAGGATATGCTCACTTACGGATCGCCATTGTGTCCAATCCATAGTACACTTTTGTAAGGATATTATATGTTAGTCATTGTGTTTTTTTTCTTTCTTTCTTTTTGTTTATACGCAAACCTACTCCCAATCATCGCCATACGGCGAGTGCTTATGATCTGTTTCATTTTGTAATGTCCTGGCGGCAGCTGCAAATTGCGAGAGTTGAACCCGTAATCTCGAATCCCAATCGATATCGTCTTCCGTTATTAGAGCAGTAGAGATTCCGGTATTCACAATTCTTTAATAGCACACTTAGTTTTTTTTAAAAAAAAAAAAAATATTGTCAATCATGGTTTAGAGCACAGCCTAAATGCTAACCTTTGTATAATGTCAAGATGCCCTCGCCAGCAACCTAGTTCACCTCCAGTCAAAGACGTAATTGGAATATCTAATGTCTATTATATGTTAACGCGGGTTATCGCAGGTAGGAATCATTTTAAGAAGAAGAAGAAGAAGAAGAAGAAGAAGAAGAAGAAGAAGAAGAAGAAGAAGAAGAAGAAGAAGAAGAAGAAGAAGAAGAAGAAGAAGAAGAAGAAGAAGAAGAAGAAGAAGAAGAAGAAGAAGAAGAAGAAGAAGAAGAAGAAGAAGAAGAAGAAGAAGAAGAAGAAGAAGAAGAAGAAGAAGAAGAAGAAGAAGAAGAAGAAGAAGAAGAAGAAGAAGAAGAAGAAGAAGAAGAAGAAGAAGAAGAAGAAGAAGAAGAAGAAGAAGAAGAAGAAATGCACCTCAGGGTATGCTCTGTGCGCAATATTTTGCCCTAGAATTCCATCAACAAATTCCGTCTTGAAGCGTGAATTTTCGATTTGAATCCATCCTTCGAAGTGGTTGCGTAAGACTTAAGAAGCGGCAGCATCTTACTAGCATCTCCACAATCGATTTGATGAAAATGAATCCGAGATTTCAATTTCAATCTCGTACCTGCAGTGCTCATATGCTTAGTCGCAGCATCTTCAATCTGCTTTAACACTTGATCGTAGGAGTTGGAGAGATTATCGACGATTATCACGTTATATCTCGACGTCAAAAGTTGGACTGATATATGTGACCCAATGTACCCAAGACCGCCAACCACAAGTATAAAAGGATAGTCATTGTCAGTCTCGTCTTTCTTGTCATTATTGGTTGTGCGCATTGATAGGGTGGTAGTATGAATGCTTAGCCATGAGAAGCAGCACACGACAGTAATCACGATCAATGAGCCATAGATGAACTTTTTAAAAAAAAAAATTAAAAAAAATTTGTTAGAGGAATGAGACCAGTAAAAGAAGGAGATTGCTACTAACCTTGAATTCAATGAGATATCCAAAAATGAGTCGATTTAGAGAGGAAGAAAGGACAATGGCTAAGCAACCAGCTAAATTCTTACCGACATTCCCAACATAAGCCAGGCAAAATGCGACAAGAAAACCTCCAAGGGCGTTCAAAAAGATACAAGTCCACACAATGGGGCTATAACCTCCAAAAAATCCATAATCCTGAACATGCCTCCAATCGTTATATACCAGACTGAAGAAACAAGGGAAAACCCCATAGAAAGATAGCTGTAGGCTGACGCGGGATATACTGGAATGTTTCGCCGTTAAGATGGATTCAACATAGCTTCCAGAATATCCTGAAAGAATGCTAGCGAAAGAAATGCATAGTATTCCCCAGTATTTTTCCCCTTGCACAGTTTTGTGACGAGCTTGAATATCATGTTCAGATAGCTGTGTGATTAGAATACCAAGAGGCAGCACGCTTAAACTCATCCATTGTCGCGATGAATAGCGACGATTGAGCAGTACGGTGTTGAAAAAGGCGCCGCTTAAGAGTTTTAACTGGCAAATCACTTGATATGTGGCACTGTCGACGCGCGCAGCTCCAAGATATTGCAGGAAATTCTGTAGTGTGTAGAGAACTGCAGGGATGGCAAGCTTCCAGTCAAACAAACCAATGACGGAGTTATAGGTGACCTTGGGTGTATGGATCATGCGAAGAAACATGGAAGACTGCTGTGATGCCTTCCAGGTAATCCAAGAGACATACGCCGTAAACTTGACGATTTCTCCAAGTAATATAGCTGATGCTATTGAGTAAGTAGTAGTAGTACCGCGCCTCGATGTTTGTGAATAATGCATAGTCTTCCTAGTTAGTAAGTAAAGATTTCATGATAGTCACGGCTTTCTTTTCTACTAACTGAACTCAGAGCAGTTATTTGCAAAGCTAGCTATGCTGATGCTTAGTACCTCAATATATGGTAACTTGATAAGAGTTTATTCCCACATACCAAACTGAATATCAACGTCTTTTGGTACATGTATATGATGACACCGGCTTCTAAAGCATGGAGAACAGCTGGATAAACTGCACAAGCAAAATTACTCTCCCTAGCAAGCACATAGTTCACTGTAATGCCTCCAAAATCTTCAACTTTTTTCTGACCAAAAGCATGGAGAACATAAGTGGACGAATAGTCTCTCTTCCACAGCTTGGCATGCTTTTTATCCGAACTCTCGAGCACTTCAGGATGAGGTTGAAACAATATCCTGGCATCATGTAACTCCCAACTTCCCGGAGTAAAAGCGTCTTGATCTAATATCAAAACCTCATATGGTTCAGGTAATAACGCCTCGGCAAGAGTCGTAAGTAGAACATTGGAATGAGTTGACCATGCTCCATCAAAAACACGGGGTTGATATCGCGTCCACTCTCTCATTAACGTCGTTCCTTGTCGCGACATCCAACAGCCGGAATTCAAATACCCGCCTTTCTCTCTCCCGACTACATTGGCAAAGCCGGATTCTCGTAATGCCTTCAAATCCCGCAGTACATGCGCATCCCAGTCGAGATATATGGCTCCAAACTCGTACATGACTTTGGTACGAACAAAATCAGACTTGTGTTCAGGCCGCTCAATCGGTAAGTCGCTGTATGAACTTCTCTTAGGCGCATGGACGTGCCGTACTTTGACTCGTGGTAAATTAAGTATTGCGCGGGCCCATTCGTTTGTGTCATTGGCCTTTGCGAGAGCCACCTCGGTAGCATCTGTATGAATGTAAATAACGTCAGGCTGCAAGTAGAGTAACGAGGAGTAGATTGATATGAAGTGTTTGAATTCGAATTCAATGTCTAAATGCCCATCAGGTATGATATGCACATAGTGGACTTGATTGGGAATATCAGCCCGACTATCAGCGTCGTCGCCGCTTGAGATTAGGCGGCTTCGAAAGCTGCAGCCACTTTCTGTAACGCAATATAGAAATATTACGAGAGAGAATACTGCTACGGCTATTCTCAAATTCCTTGCTCTTACTAACCGTTTCATGATCATAACATAATAGATATAGAGCGAAAAGGGCAACAAGACCATAGGGACTAGTTGCACGATAAAAGAAAAAGGCGTATTATCTCCATTCAATATTTCATTTCAGCAGAGCTAACCGGCCGGAGCTGTGATCATCATCACAGGATAACCGACATAGAATGACCGAACCCGGATCTGTTGAAATGCTTCTGGGCGTTCGGCTGTGATCATGATCATAGGATAACCGACGCAAAATAACCGAACCCGGATCTGTTGAAACGCTTCCGAGCGCTCGGCTGTGAAGACCATGTTAGCTTCGGTTATCCCAAGCTACCTAGCCGTATTGATTAGCTACTGTAGCATAGCAATAGATTGGTAGTAAAATAGGTAACGGCTGTTGCATCTTCATATCCTTGTTTTTTTCCTTCTCTTCTTTTTTTGGTCTTCTTGAATGCAAGTCTTTCTCATGTAGTGATTCATGTACGCTAGCTTATACATTATAACAGGATAACTACTTGCGCTGTTATGTAAGCTGGTGTAAGATGCAATTTCAGTCCATTGGATTGGCAAGCTGTTATATAGTTATTAACAATGATCAACGATGGTAAAGTCATTAGATAGTAAGTGGTGAATATGCTTTATGAAGCAGCAAACACCGCTTGCTTAAACGTAGGCTGATGGAATGCAGCTGGTGACGCCCAGGAACAAGAATGCACAAAATGGTTCTGCAAGCAAAAGATCGTTAGTTGGTATGTATTCACTAATGCCGATCCAAGTTCTCTATGTCTCAATGTAGCCAATAACCCGTAAACGCCATAGCCGTGCACTCCTTATTCTCGCTCAAAATCACGATCCTTCATGCCCAACAGATGCCACACCATCTGATCTTCCCAAAGATTAAAAGATGCCAAAAATACTCCAGCTCCAAAGGCTTCAAAACATTTTATGCTCTGATTCTGGCATCCAGCTAAGCACCATTTGATTAAACTTCTCCAGCTGGACAGGCTCAGTAGCCCAAGTGGTCAACAATCTTACCACTGCCAGCTCGCCAAACTTCTCCCAGACATAGAATGAAAATTCTTGCTGCAGAGCATTAACCAGAGACAAAGGCAGAACTGCAAATACCTGGTTTGTCTCTGTCTCAGCATGAAGCTGATACCCAGCTCCAACAATAGAGCGTGAGAGCTTGTCTGCCGCCAAGTTGGCGCGGCGGGCGAGATTAAAGTACAGGCTGTCATCCTCTCGGAACAACTCAGCAAACTGCACACCCATTATTCGACCTTTGGCAAGCAGAGAGCCGCGCTGCTTGATAAAAAACTCAAAATCCTCTGCCAGTTTAGGATCCTTGACTATAATGGCCTCGCCAAGCAGAGCGCCGTTTTTAGTACCCCCAATCCAGAAGATGTCGGTGAGCTCAAGCATATCCCGCAGAGTCATATCATTCATGCGCGACGTGAGAGCGGCACCAATGCGAGCACCGTCTGCGAAGAGAAGGAGGCCATTCGCCTCACAGAGGCGCTTGAGAGCTGTAAGCTCAGCCTTGGTATAGATGGTGCCAACTTCGGTGGCGTTGGAGATGTAGACGAGACGAGGCTTTGCCATGTGAGGAAAGTGCCAATTATCATCGAGGGCCTTGTTAAGAGTTTCCGGCGTCAGTTTGCCGTTCTGGGGAGCGACATTGATGATCTTGTGGCCGCTAGCCTCTACAGCTCCCGTTTCCCGCGTGACAATGTGACCAGAGCTGCAAGCAATGACTGCTTCGTGGGGACGAAGACACGCAGCGATGGAGATTGCGTTGGCTGAAGTGCCGCTGGGGACGAAGAAGATGCCAACATCATCACGGCCAAGGTGGCGGCGAATTAGATCTCGAGCTGTCTCGCTATAGCTGTCACGACCATAGCCAACCTCTTGGGTATTATTGCTTAGTAGGAGAGCATTGAGAACATCGGGATGCGCTCCCTCGCTGTAGTCGTCGGTGAAGCTATACTTGGTCTTGTTGACTTTCGTGAGGCCGGTAGCAGGCATTTTGAGCAAGTTTTGATAGTGTTAAAGAGCTGCCGGAGATCGGTTGCGATATTGAGAAATTGGAAAAAAGGATAAATGATGATCAACCAGCAAATGTATCTGACGAGAGACTCTCCAAAAGGTCAATTCACAGTCTGGAGGAAAGAAGAGAGTCAAAGAGCAGCTTCCCTCCGTCTTGCAAAGGAGAATGCAGAAGGAGCGGTAGCGGTAGCAGGCGATGACAATTGTAATAGGGCAAGTTGGATCTACGTAGCTCCTACCTTGGCAATTAGCTAATGATAAAGCAATAGTTGCATGAATAACCCATCCCCATAGTATTAGAAATTATAAACAGTTATATATATATACTGTTTCCTTTTATCAATCTAACGCCGACCTGCCGTGATTTGAAAAGAATTTTATTCCATTACGAAATCTCCATATTATTCAAAAATAAAAATATAAAATATAAAATAATCAAATTAGCAAAAAAAGGATTAAATTAAATCCATAAACAGTTAGAACCTCCGCCGGCGCCGGCGAACTATTAACTTACCCGGCAGATGCCGACGCAGGCCGGCCGCGACAATAGGGCCCGACTATCGGAGCGGGGTGCCGGGATTGCGTTAGCAGAGCGATCCCAGTGCTTCTTTTTTTTTTAATTTATTTTATGTATTTATTTTATATATTTATTTTATTTATTTTTCTAATTCTAATACGGAGTACTCCGTACAACTAGCATGATTTATACGTAAAACTATCTCACTATGATAAGACTACATGTAAGGGGTTGTAGAAAATGGTGAAGCACAAAAGGTAATATAAATATAAATCGTTCCAATTTTGCAAAAGTTCGCCTCCTCGCCCCTTAGAAAAAAAAAAAAAAAAAAATTGTAGAATCAACTTTGAGCTATTTCGCGAATCGCTTCGCTGAAGAGAGGACGGCGGAGCGAAGCTGCTGCCGTCTAGAGATGGTGAAGCACTAGCTGCTGTAAAGAAATACTCAAATTAGCCCTAATAGTCAAAAAAAAAAAAAAAAAAAAAAAGATAAAGAAACAACTGTAGATCGAAGGAAAGAAAAAGAAGAGGAAAAAAAAACGGGGGCTGTGGCCAGTCTCGTCGTTTCATCTGCCCCACGTTGATGATAGAACTTGACTTATCGACTTAAAAGAGGAGACTTTTGTCTATCTATGTACACTTGGAATTTTTTAGCTCATTCTAGAGGTAAATCGGGCGAGGCTCGGGAATGCATATGACTAGGGATAATATAATATATATTATATTAGTAAGTGCATATAGATTGGTAGTATGGAGTACAAGCATTACTACGGAGTAGATAAGCACTTAATATAAAGTGAAGGATTACACGTTTATAAAAAGAGGTTATACTTTTGTAATTGTCCGCCATCATTGTGCTTTGAGGAGTAGAACACGGCATAACATTCCATAATATACAGTATACGGAGTACACAAGTATTGGTTAGGCGCCCTGCAAGTAGTTAAATACAATTCTCTCCGCCTTTTGGATCATGAGATGGATGGAATGAAAACTCCGATATCGAATGCTTGCGCATGTATTCCGCCTTTTTCTCCCCTGGCCCTTGCGTACGCAACCGCCAGAAATGATCAAGAGTGATATTAGCCGAGACTACGGAGTACATGCACAATGCGCTATTAGATAATAACTAGGTACCTCACTTATGGTGGTGATGGCGAAATTACTCCAAGTTTGAGATGATTGCCGACTTTTTTTTTTGCAATATAGATGAAGAAATTCATCATTCTGATCCAGAATCCTATCTACCAAGTATCAAGTATCAAACGTGAAGGAAGGTGTCGCTTGCCTAACAAAATGCCATGTATCTTTGTCATGTAGATAAATCAAATCACCATCACTCTCATCATCATCATCATCATCGTCACTAACATGATGACTCCCTTTCTTCCATTCTTCATCATAGTTCACCCGGCTCTTCAGTAACCAACTCCACTTTAGTTTTCTGTAGCCCCAAGTCCTCCTCACTCACCGCGCTCGTAACATCAGCTCGAGAAACACCAACTACATCATCCACAATGAGCCTCGCCACATTCATCCCCATCAAAGCACTCGTCTCCATCGTCGAGATGAAGCTCTCAATGCCAGAGGTATAATACAATCCACTTCCCAAAATAGGATCCTGAAATGTCACTCGCGGAAGCTCAATCGGGTAGGAGTGAAACCAGTGGGGATAATACCACGAAATAGGATCCACACCCTTGCTATTGTCTTCGTCCCCTGTAGCTGGGGCAAGAAAAGTCGCCGGCACCTTGACACCTAAAAGATCCGACAAAAACTGCGGGGTCACGGCTTTGGGCGAAAATATCTTGTACACAAACTCCGTCTTGTTAGTCTTTGGATTGATCACCGTCCTCAGCGTGCTGATTGAGAAGAATCCCGTCTTGCCGACGCCTTCAGCTCCCTGTTTCGGCTCTTCGCCTTCGGCAAGGGTTGTGTATACGTTGCTGGGGGCTTTGCTTCCTGGTGGTAGCTTGAAGAACTCGGCGCGCAGATGGAAAGGAGAGGTGAAGAGTGTAACATGAAGCTTAGTGTACGGGATTTCCTCAATGTGGTGTTTGATAACACCTTCGCCGGCTTGAATATTACTGAACTGCCAAGGCGAAGTGATGATTACATCATCGAATACCATGTCAACCACTTCTGGAGTAGTAGAGGATGAGCTAGCTGTTGAAATCTCGTATTTGGGTATCGTCGATGAAGCTTTCTCTTCTTTTACAAATTCAATAGATGAGATCGTAGTATTTCGACATATCGTAGCACCGCTATTCTTGACCATTTCTTCAAAGATGCGCCAGTTGCCACCAACAACGGACATTGCACCATCCGTAGCAAACGAGACCTATTGTTCTCAGCATATTAAGAACGATTCATTCAACGATTGCCAGAAAGGACTTACCATGGCTTCCAATCCATGTAGGTACGCCAAGTTGGAGGCATAATTGACTCTAGTAGCAGCCTGAATAATATGTCTCGAGAACTTCTCATCGAACTAAACAAAACAGAATTTCCTTGACAAAAAAAAAAAAAAAAAAAAAAAAAAAAAAAAAAAAAAAAAAAAGCATCGCACGTTGTAATAAGAAGTGAATCTTCCTTCTCTTACCTTATTCTGTGCTAGAAACTGCTCCCCCGTCACAGCAGTAATTCCCACCAAACCCAGCTCATACGCTCTCGCCGTCAACGACCTAAACGGGAAATACGGCGGCTCATATAGCCTCAGAAACTTGCCCACCACATCCTTCACCAGATTCACAGCCCGGTAAGGGCTCGTACCGTACCGCCACCACAGCTTGCCCGCATCCCACCACCAGGCTGTCCCGTCGGTGGTCTCGTAAACGAAGCTTTCACCATCCCAGATGGCGGTGATGTCGTCTGTACTGGAGGCCACTCTGTAATTGGAGCTGAGGGAGAGGTTAAAGTTCTTGGTGCCATTGTATAGGATATGATTGACGGAGACGAAGATGGACGCGCCCAGCTCGATGGGTTGCAGCGGATCGCCAAACGCGTTGACGGTGAGGGTTCGGCCGCCTATGCGGTCCGTCTTCTCAAAGATTGTAATGTTGACATTTATGTCTTCTTCATCTGCAAATTGCCGCAGGTGGTATGCAGCCGATGACCCAGCAGCTCCAGCCCCTATGGTTTGATGTTCTAGTCAGCCGTAGTCTTTATTTATGCCCATCTCGTTTCTCCTCTTGACCTCTCTCATTCCATTTTGGAAGTCATTCATTCCATTCTCTCATCATCGATTTACTTACCGATAATCGCAATATTTCTAAACCCCTTTGACTTCGTCTCCCCCTTCAATGCCGATGCTTGCCCAGCAATCACCAACCACGCCGTCAAGGCCGAGCCAAGTTGCAACCACATTCTCCAAGGCCACCAAATCCAATCAACTGAAGAGCAATAAAGAGTAGCGTGAAGAAAAAGGGAAACAAAATTAAGAAAATATTCTTCGCATTAGGCACAGGAATTTCTTGTCGATTAATTTTTTGGCATTACTGAGAACACCCTCTCGTTGATCTGACAACAACTCAACAGTGACATGACTGCAGTGGGTTCAGCGCATCCTGATGAGGCAGATAGATGCGTGGTCCGATGGCGTATGCAATCCAAGTTCAGCCACATATCAACAGCCACACTAACAAACGACGTATATCACGTGTCTGGAATCTACTTCTACTTCTTCTACATCTTCATCTCTTTCAAGGCTGTCATTTTTCTAAAGTAGTCGAAAGGGTGTAAATTTAATAAGAGTAACTCCAGCAGTTTGGGTCACACGCTAGGCACGGATCTAAGCGTAGGCAAGCTTGGCAACGAAGAGCGTTATAAAGCTCGCGGCCCAACAGCGAACGATTCTCCATTCAGTCTCAGATATGACATTTCGTTGCTTCTCCCAGACATGTCCAGCAGTAGAAATCCAGCTTTAGCTTTTATCCAAAATATACTTCACAAGGGAGTACTCTCCCCTTTGAGGCTTTGTTTTAATCAATACTTTAAAATATGAGTAAACATAATGCAGGCTATCTAGCATCTAAATACACGCCTAATTAAGAGAATCCACATAATCTCTGGTTGGCATATATATCAAAGTAAATCAGTCGCACGCGTGGGGGAATCGTACTTTTACCCAAGGGGGGAAAACGCCGTAAATTTCAAAGAACAGAGCCATCCTTAAAGCTCTTAATAGCATCCAGAATCTTGTCGGCGGCCTGTCGACGACGCTGTGTGTGACGAACCCATCGTGCTTTTTCTCTTGTTCCACATTGTTGTTATAGCTTCAACACCATAACTATTGATTGTGCTAATAAATCATGAGTGTGAATGTTTCGTTGTAGTTGTACTAATAAGAAATGCTCCGCTCCGTACGAAGCTGTGCTTTCTTCTCACGTTGTCGGACCACCCTTTGTAACACCACCCCCACTGGGTATATAATTGAATTTTTTTTTTCTTGGGAAAAAAATTAACCGCTCTCTTCGGAGCCGCTGTTGTAACCGCTCCCAACACCTCCTGCAGTGGCCGCAGAACTTCCTCCGGTCCGGAGCACTACCTCCGCACTAGCGCTGTTGCTTCTTCCACGAAGTGTCCCTGGAGCTGCCTCGGTGCTGGCCCGTGATCCATGTGGATCCCTCAGCAGTCCCTCAGGTGAGACAACGTCTATACCGCTTTCTCGTTCTTCATTTCTCGTCATATAGATATCATCTTCAGGTTCCTCGCCATCCTCGTCACCACTACTCAAATCCACGCCGTCAGGATAGTCATCCGACTGATGAGGGTTTGCTCGTCGGCTCATAAATCCTTCAGAAGAATTGAACTCATCGTCTCCATCAGATCCAAAGTCATCGTCAGACCAGGTATCCGCACTAAACGGCGGGAAAAATATAGCAGGCGGGGGAAGCGGTACTGGCTCTAAGCGCTTAATTCGGCCTGATACGTATTCGATACTGGACTTGTGTCCATCGCCTTGTAGCGGCAGCCGGCGAAGGGCCGGTCGAGGAGACGAGGTTGACATTGTTGCCAGCCGAGTGACGATATTATCCGTCATCTCTTCTGATGACTTGCGCTGATCTACGCTATGCGGACCGATCTGAGCATCAAGCTTTGATCGCCTGGTCGTAACGACCACCATGAAATGATCCTCTGGCAACACGCCACCAAGACCACAAGGCTCAAGCGGGCGAACTTCGAGGATCTGCTGCTCATCGCTCCAGGGAAACTCCAGATTCAGCTCACTAGATTCATCGCCCGAATCAGCCACAAGCTCAGGCACCCCAGTACCTGAGCTAACATCCATTCTAGAGATAGAGCTCAGGCCGAGATCAATGTCGCTTAGTGGTCGTTTTATCAGAGATGACCCTGATCCTGATCGGAAGGGTAACGGTCGAACAAATTGTACCTGTGGATCGACCCGGTCTTTGCTACTTGACAGCATATATGTCGTTGGCGATATATCTCCTGGGTCACCCGATAAATCGGTACAAAACGGAGCGCCGCTGTAGTAAATGATGGCACCATCACGACGACGTTTACGACGATTAGATGTGCCCGAGCCACTCTGGCCCCATCGCGAGTCTGCATTACTTTCGTCAATGGGACCAAAAGACGACAGCGTACCATCCTCCACCGACGATTGCCCATTAGGCGACTGCTGATTAATGAACAAAGGTTTATAGTGGTAACTCTCAGATGACGCTGTAACTTGAGGCCCAAATTTGGATAGGTTATTACCCGAGCTCCCAGAATCCCCAGTTGACCGGCCAGTTTTCTGTCGCTTGCGGTGTTCTTCCTTTGTGTTTTCCATATCGTCTGCTTCTGGGCTCGGTTGTGAATTCTCACCTGAGCTGTCGCTGCTAAACTTGGTACCGTCTGTGCCACCGCGCCATCTTATTTTCCGGCCATCAGGGGACAGTTGAAATTTAGCGCTCACATCAACGACGGCATTGCGAACAAAATCGGGAGTGACATTCATGATATGCAATTGCGCCATGTTGCAGAGGAGATTCAAATATACCCATCCTTCGGCATCAGGACGAACTTCATCTGTTAGAGTGGAAGCGGGTATCAGCTCCGGAGGGACAAGGCCCAAGTGTCTTATGTACTCCATATTTTCGGATGGGATCTGGACGCGATCTGGGTCAAGGTCTCTGGGCCTTGTTGGTCGTTGTTCGGGAAGTGATGGCATTGGCGGAGATGGATTTGTTCCTGTGCCACTACCGTTACCGTTACCATTGCCATTACCGATGCCTCCTGACTCAGTTTGGTCTCCATTAGAGTTGGACGTTGAGCATATATCCTGCGATCTACTCTTCTTGCCCGTGAGTCCGGGTTGGTGTTCCTGTGGAAGAATCCGAGCTTCACGAATTGGTTCAGATACAGCATTTGCTTGCTGGACTAGGGAAGTTTGCTGGGGGGAAGGGGGGACCTCTGATACTCCTTGTACTAGTGCCACGATAGGTACAACAGGTGTTTGACTTGGTTCGTTGCGGCGAGCGTGCCGGCCTGCGATTTTCCCCGTGAATATTTGTTCAAGGCGTCGAACCACAAGTTTCTTCTTCTCCTTCTCCGTCATTGCGACATGCCGAGGATACAAACCCGCCGGAATGTCGCGCAAGTAGCTTTCCACCTTTTGTTCATTCGTCTTAAATCGCGACCCCCCTTGTGGTCTATTCAAAGAGGTGCCAGACGAGCCGGCGCCGATCGACATGGATGCATAGGCTGAGTCGACCGGTCTCGCATGAGATCCGGACGACGAGGAGGCATGTTTCGATGCAGACATGGAGCCTGAGCCAGAATACATGCGATCGCGAGTGGTATGCCTTGAAGATTTCTGCCGTTGAGAGGAAGACGTATCAGCAGAATGAGAACCACCCAAGCTTGCCGTAAAATCTCGGAGAGTCGCCTCTAGTTCCCGTTTCTTTCGCTTTGGCAACCCGTGTATCTTGATTTCGAAGAGCTTGTCTTTTCTCATCATGTCAGGACCGTGCTGCTTGTAGCGCTTCAATTCCTCCTTTAGTTTCTGAATCTCCACGGTGAGGTCATCGATAACGCTTCGGTAGTCGTCGGCGCTGCTGCTACGGGCTTGAGAGAGCTTTGGCGGCGCGGGCTGTTGATACTGGTAGGGTTTGTCTTCATTGGATGAATCCGATTCTTTTTGAAAAAATGGCGGATCAACTATTTAGACATGAGTAATTTGATGTAGTTAAACTCATCAGTGCCTTCCTCAATACTCACCGTCCATAGCATTGCTGTCGAAAGTAGCGGTTGGGTTCTGATTGGACTGGTTGAACCATTTGTTGGCATCACTTGGGCCAGTCTCATGGCTCTCACCAGATGAGTTTCGGCGAGGTGGTGACTGAGTCTCATTGCTTTTAATTGGCGGCGCCGAGCCGCGGCTTGCTTTTAGGGAGGCATCACGTGCAAGTTGGTGGTGTCGCAGCGTGATTGAATTCTCAGGAGAAGTCCGTCGAGGGAGAGGGTGGCCTGTTGATGATAGTGGTGTTCTGTGAGGGTTGTCGTCTGTCGACTGCATTGTAGAATAAGATAATGAGCATCAAGAAGTTGATGAATTTCCTGAGTAATCTAATAATAATAGACCATGTTTCAGTTGCGGAACATGGGTCCGAAAGTCCGCACAGGCGGTTAGTGACTTGGGGGATTTGTATTATTCTCAAAAGAGTCCAAGCAAAGTTGTTTTGAACGTTGTGACGTAGCGAGCGCAAGCGGGCACTTCGTCAATCGCCTATACTCTGTAGAAGCATTGTTAACACGAGATACGTATGAAACTGTGTATGTTTGTGGCGAAGGATTGGGTAATAGGATGGGGAAACGCAAAATATTATCGGGTAAAAGAGTGGCGTGTCTTCAGGGTGTGGCACTGTAGGCGATCGATCGATCGAACTTCATGAGGGCCGCAACAACTTCGGGCTACTCACCTCAAAAAGAAGGGGCTATGAGTTTTTCCGCCAAAAGCCTGGCTAAGTACTTGACAGTACTATCAACAAGCAATCTCTTGTTATCAAAACAAATAAACCGTTCGATTCAAGATTTTGCGCTCCAGTACATGTGTCTGTCTTCCTTTCTGGTATGAAGCGGAAATTAAAGAAAACTCCCCAAGAGATAGATTCGCAGTAAAGATGTGGGAATGATTGCTATGTATGTCGAAACAGTGAAAATAGCAACCTTGATTAAACTCGCCACAAGTACTTTTTTTTTTTTTTGGTTGTTGTTGTCGTCTTCTTCTTCTGTTCTCGCCGGAAATCGTATACACCAGCCTTTGAGCAATAAAAGAAAAATTGAAACTTTTTAATCTTTTGAGTTCTTCTCCGCCGCCGAGATAAATTTAAGCTCCTTCACGAGAATTGCGTCGTCAATTTAGGATTGGAATGGCCGAGCAGTTAAGAGAGAATGGAGTCGAAAGTAGCTTTTGAATTGTGTGTCGCTCACTGGCACTGAGCCGGCTTCCCTTCCCAATCTCTCTCGTATGGGGGATAACCAGAAGAAGAATATGGCCAACGAATACTCTACTATTTTTAAACTTGATGATGTTGTCGCTGAAATCTGTATTATTCAAGCGTGCGCGATCCAAATCCGCTGAGCCAAGAATTGTTGTCGTTATGCTGAGGGAAAATGAGGAACCGGCAGAAAGACTATGATGACCAGCGGGGGGGGTGATAGGATGTTCTTCTTTTAAGAACGAGCCCCGTAGGGTTTAATGGGGCAAGGTGAGGCACAAATACTTCGAGGTTGGATCGCCGTGGGTTGAGGCTGGTACGCGCGCCAGTTCGTTATGTGCAGAGGTAAGAATTGAAAGGAGGGGCGTGTGTGTGGCAGCTGGATTTTAGAAAAAAAGGGGGGGGGAAAGGATTTTAAAAAGAAAGCAAAAGAAGAGGATTTTGACGATGTACGAAGTACGGGCAATTTGAGATTTGCGCGATAGCCGTCAAGATGGTTTCGTTTTAATGCAAGTAAAGGATGGGCTGGATTGAAGGGCAAAGAGGAAAAAAAACCTTTTGATTTACGGATTGGGTAATGGATTTGTGCGATCAAGGTCAATAGTTGAGTTGAGTCTGTCGCCACCAGAAGTTTTGACAATTCCAAGTTGTTTTTGCCTAACTTGTACACACATAAATAAGCCCTGGGTGATCTAGCCTGTGAGGCTTCGATTCCAACGATAGACGCCAATGTACTGCGATCGGGGCAATTGCAGAAGCATCAAAGCAAACATGGAAATCAGGGTCTTTTTTTTGGGAAGCTAGTGAGACAAATGTTCCACTCTAGAGGGGTGTTGTTAGCGAGAAGCTTCCATCGTATCTGTGGGTGCGTGCTCCGTGCCTAACCTATTATACTTGTACGGAATACCACTCCGGCCAGTAGTAAATGGATGCTTATGCGGAGTACAAGTACTTTGTGTGTTCCATAAAAACTACGGAGTACTCCGTACAGTACAAGTAATCCCAAGTATCCACATAGCCACATAGCCACATAGCCACATAGAGCCCTCACTCTTCTCTCTCGTCTCTTTCGACGGGATACTGCTTGTGGCCATTTGAGATTGAACATCATTACTGCAATGAACCCCATGCCGTTCAATCGGGAAAACAGGACATGTTGCCTAGAATGAGAAGCTGTGATAGGTTGCACTAACCTTGCATTCTGATGTTGTCTACTCCGTACAGCCCAACTTTCTGCTACTGTATGTATATATAAATGAAAGCATCTCAACTTTTTTTACATTTTACTTTGCACCGTCTATAGAGCATCTGCCACACGGAGTCTGAAGAGTTTCTCTCTCATCTTCTCAAGCGCAAAAGCTAATACAGGGCGCCACTGCATTAGCCTTGATGCCAAAAAATCAAGGACAACAAGCCATTCGACCGCGCTGTCTTTTGCCAGACGGACGGTTCGAAAGTCCTTGCGTGACTGGGGCTTTTTAGCAAGCAAAGAGTGGCCATATGCTATAATTACTACTACTAGCAATGCACTACTCGTACTTTTTTGACTACGAGTACGAGTACTAACTCAGTTTCCCAGATGAGCTCAATTCTTCGAGATTCTCTTCTGCCCTGTGCTGCGAGCACCTGGAGCCCGTCCACCTGATCCCCTGCTCGGCAGCGCGTGCAAGTTCCTTGGTTATCATCACTCCACCTGTGGGTCTAACCAACCGCTATTTGCGGGGACGCAGGCCGCAAGGTTCGGTGGGTGCAGATCTTGTTTTTTGGCTGCCATCGACAAAACTGCTTCCCGGGGGGTTAGCTGTCGGATTTATCTTGACCCGAGACTGAAACCAACCAAACGGTCTTTCGTCTTGTTCTGAGTGAAGCTATTCGCAATTCGTACGTGGTACCACTCCTTAGTTGTGCTCCTACTGCACCGTATTAGCACTGGTACTGGTATTTATCACATGTGAACCAAGAAAATCTTCAAAGCCTCCTTACAAATACTTGTACACAATCCGTGTCGCATCACCGTCGTTGAATAAGATACTATTCCATTGAATGAAACCCAATCTTCTTCCATCTTCCATCGCGTTGGGCACATCATCCCTAGTTGAGTTTCTGTCTCTCTGCTACGAGTATGTAGGACCGCCAGGGGGGGGGGGGGGGGGGGGGACGCATTCAGAGACCCGTCTTGTGGCGCAATTATGACGTCTCTCCGACAAAGTCCAGAACCTCCTACGCCTAGGGTGTCAATGGTCTAGATGGGTCTGTCTTGCAACGGCGAAGGGCTTCTGGCTTATGGGTGTGTGAGGTGTGAGGTGTGCCTGGTACGGGTGGCGCCTAGACCGCTCCAATGTCTACAACTCTCGGCCTCGACTACAAACTAAACGTCGCGTTGTGAATGGGAAGAATTAATTGCTGCATGACATGCTGCTCAAATTTCGCCATCGGCGAGTCATTCGTCGTTTCAACTACTACAAAGTACTCCGTATATACTATTTCAATTAATTTTCAATGTTTAGGCTCTCTTACAGTATCTCAAGAATATCAGCAGCAGCAGCAGCAGCAGCAGTATCAATATTGGAGAGCACTAAACTGCGTGTACCTTGGAGAAATGCTCCGCCAATGATGCGATGATGCATGAGGGTTGCCCCGCAAAGGGTATGGATTAACATCGTACATGATACAGAAAGAGAACAGCTATGCAAATAGTGAAGAAACAAACTCCACCATGTCCCATCTACAGTCCAAACCCTTCAATTTTGGAGAGGCAATGACGTCCTTTCCCCCCAAGATCGTCACACCACACAACCACATCGTTGCTGCACGTAGAACCCTCCCTCTCTTTGTTAATTTCACATCTAACGAGCCACGTGACACCGTCGCCCAGAACCGGCCCCACAACACACTCTTCTCACGTACAGAATAAAGTACTAGCTAATAATGCCACTAACAATGAACGACCGACCATCATACAGACATATGTACGGAGTATACGCTGGATAATAGAAACTACAGCTGAGAATAGAGGAGAGTAAGCAATGACCTCTTCAGAATGTCAACAACGTTTAGTAAAAGCTGAAAAATATGCTGAACCGAAAAAAAAAAAAAACCTCTTCTGACATATCCGACATTATCTTTCTAGTACATATCTATTTCCTTTTCTTAGAATCTTATCAAGGTCCAGGCATCGGTTCGCAATTGTTCTTTTCTCTCCTTTCCCTACTTGTCCAATACCTATGACTACATCTATTTCATTTCAGATTCTTTTTTGAGAAACTATACTTTATACAGTAGCATAAGCTTATTCTTCCAAGGCTAGCTAGCATGTGTGTATACTCGTAGTAAGTATACGGCGTACATACGAAATCTTATACGGAGTATGCAAAACACCAATACATATCGTACTCATCATGCCATGTCGCCGCTTAGGTAACGCTTTAAACCCTACGCCCTAGGGGTGAAGCTGCCTCGATCTTAACGAGCCGCACCACTAGTTCAGATCGGAGAGACCTTGTCACTCACTCACTCCCTCACTCACTCCCTCACTCACTGCATGCCAACTAGGGAAACAAGGAACTTGCCTTGAAGTACATAGAATCTTCCACTGGGTGTGCGCATAGAAAACGACTTTTGTCCTGGTCACATACGAGTATGTATACCGAATCGTCGGGTTTTTCCGATTATAAGAACAGGGACTTGTTCCTATCAAGTCTTGACATTTGGATAACTAGAGGGGGGGGGGGGGGCCAAATTCAAGGAAAATTCCCAGCGAGGCCTTGGGCCAAATTCAAGTGAAATTGCCAGGCAGGCCGTTCGTTTCCCATCCCCATGACACACCCTAAAGATCGATCTGCGGCGTAGCCGCCACCTAGCCTTTCGAAAAGCCAAATTCGACCTCAAGCATGTGCAAATCGCCTTTTGGACAGCATTATGAGTGGTGGCGAACAAAGTGTTGTTTTAGAATTGTTAAATATCAAAAATTATTAGGACATCTAGAAAGCTCACGATATATACCAAGACGAGATGAAGATCTACACAACAAATGACAGTCTTTTTGTTAGATGGCAAAATTTAAAAATTTAAAAAATTAAATCTTTTTTTCCCCTGTGGCGAGGTTATTCCCATCCCAAGCAATAGGCATAAAAAAAAGTTCTGCGCAGCCAAGAATAATGTTTCTTTCTGGCTGCAGAGCCACTTCTGCCGCCAATAGTTCGCGACGGTTGGTTGCAGGGCTGGCTGGTTGGCAGGGGGTTCCATAGATACTAGTTAGTACATAGTGCTTTAGAACACACACAACAGCCGGAGCTAATGCTCCTGGGTTGATGGAGCTGGGCCTTCTCAAGTTGTTCCAACATGGGACATAATTGGTAGTGCAGGGCTGAATTGATACAGGAACAAAGAGATTGTCATCTTGCCACCATTAGGCACATAATAAAAGTTCCGGTCGGGCCATACCTAAATAATAGCCTTCCCTCACATGTTATGCTAGTATGTAGATCTTAGTTTATAGTATCCTTGTTTTTTATCGTTTCTATATATATCTTAATGTGTAGGCTTCATTCATACCCTGGTTTCTCTAGTTCTATTCATACTTCTGCCTTTAGTCAGGACGGCATAGTTTATTATGTCACTGGTTTTGCTTTAATTTTTTTTTTTTTTTTTTTTTTTTTTTTATCCTTCAGTAAACTCCCTTACTCAGCACTCCTCTTGAGGTCTTTTGCAAGAAGGGACACGCCCGTCATCTCCTCAGGCTGGGGCAAGCCCATGGTAGCCAAAATCGTTGGGGCAACATCGCCAAGGACGCCGTCCTGCTTCTTCAGACTCCATCCCTCAGGGGCATTGGCCATAATAAAGGGCACCTTGTTGGTGGTGTGGCTTGTCTTGGGCTTTCCATCGGAGAATTTCATCTCCTCAGCGTTGCCGTGATCGGAAGTGATGAACAAAATGTAACCCTCCTTCTTGCAAGCGTCCAAAATCTTTCCAATGGCCTTGTCGGTGGCCTCGCAACCAATGATGGCAGCCTCATAGACACCAGTGTGGCCTACCATGTCTGGAGGGGCAAAGTTGTTCATGACAAAAGGAAATTTCTGTTCTGCCAAACGCTTGACAACCTGGTCGGCCACCCCCTCAGCAGACATTTCCGGAGCCTGGTCGTAGGTTGCAACGGACTTGTTAGAAGGAACAAGGTCCTGGTCCTGATCACGGGTTTCGAGAGGGAACACCTTTTCAACACCGCCGTTGAAGAAGAATGTAACATGGGCGTACTTTTCAGTCTCGGCAATGTGAACCTGTTCAACATTTTGTTTTCCAAGCCACTCCGCCAAGACGTTATCCATCTTCTGAGGCTCAAAGGCAACATCAAAGGGGTAATCAGTCTTGTATCGGGTCATGGTAACAAGTTTGTTGATCTTAGGGTAGGGGAAGTCAGGAAGAACAGATCGATCAACGTCGCCGAGTAGTTGGGTGATTTGTCGTGCACGGTCAGATCGGTAGTTGAAGAAGAAGACAGTGTCGTCATCTGAGTGGTAAAATGTTAGCCCAGTCCACCGATTCGTGTAAAGCTCATAGTTGGCTTACCCTTGATACGACCCTCATCACCGCCAACGATAATGGGAGTGAGGAACTCATCCTTGTCCTTGTCACCTCCGCGCTCATATCGTGCCTTTACAGTAGCAACGGGATCTTCACTAGCCTCACCCTCGCCTTGGACAAGACCCTTCAGGGCAAGCTCGACACGCTCCCATCTCTTATCACGATCCATGGCGTAGTATCGACCGACAACAGTGGCAATTTGACCAATACCAAGCTCCTTGATAAAGTCGACCAGCTCTTGCATGTAGCCAGCACCAGACTTGGGGTCGGTATCACGGCCGTCACCGAAGAAGTGGATGAAAACCTTGGGAACATTGTACTTTTTGGCGGCTTTGAGTAAGGCATACAGGTGTGTTTGCTTCGAGTGCTGTGCAAAAAAAAAAAAAAAAAAAAAAAAAAAAAAAAAAATTGTAAGTAGGTTAAACAAGGCTTTTTCTTTCTTCATGAGGGGACTCATAGGCGACTTACCACACCACCATGGGAAACTAGACCACAGAGATGCAGACGGCCATTGCCACTTGCTGCATCCTCAAGTGTCTTCTTGATGACCTCGTTGGTAGCGAAATCCTCCTTTTTAATCGACTGGTCGATGCGGACGACATCCTGCCAGACAACGCGTCCCGCGCCAATGTTCAAGTGGCCGACCTCAGAGTTACCCATCAAGCCCTCGGGCAATCCCACCGCCAGCGATGAGGCATCGAGCTCGGTAAATCCAGTTTCGCTCTTGGACAGCTCATCCATGATGGGCGTCTTGGCGGCGGCAATGGCATCGCCATTCTTTGGGCTTTCCTCGGACGGGATACCCCACCCATCAATGACGACTATAAGAACGCAACAGCAGTAGAATTAGCCACCCAAGCTCAAGATACACCAAGATAAAGCAAAATGTAAGGACATAGTCCGGGTTCTTGGGCGGTGTGCCTAAGCCCATCTGGACTGTGGCCGGTGCTGATTTCACGCGGCGAAGGTTGGGACGAGGAATTAGCTGAGGGCCGGGAGAGCCATAGCGGGGCAGTGTCTGAGGTTGAGGAAACGTAAACATACTGAGGCAGGCCTTTTGTTCTGACTTGGCCATGGTGAGACAGAATGAATTAGGATATAGGTTTCAATGGCAGAATCGAATAAAGTGAAGAGAGTGTAGGAAGGCAAGATGAAGGGCGTAAGTGCGTTATTTTGATGTAGAGATGAAGCTTTTTTTTTTTTCTCCCCCAAGCTGAGAAGAACAGAAAAACATACCACTTGTACTAAGTCATTGGGATGGTGGGGTTTGATAGGCTGCCGATGTCATAGGTGATGGCTGATAAGTGTTGTATGTAGTACGAGTATGTAGTAATAGTAATGAATTATCAACAATAGCTCGGACTGCGCTAAAGATCCCACCGTGCATCGGGCCGGTTTTTTTTTTCGCCCTGGCCGCTAATTTCGGAGTCTTTGTTTACTGGCAAAGCACAGCAACTTGTTCCCCCCTCAAATCAACCCGACATCGCTGCCATCAACGCCAAAAATAAAATAAAAATAAACCAACAAATCCCCTTGAACCAATCAACCACAGCATGCGACAGCTACTATCGATAATCGTGTTTTCCTCATAATTCGTCAACTATTAGAGGAGTTCTCTCCTATACCCTTTTCGGATCTCTCACAGAAACAAAGTTGAGACGCACATCTTCTTCATTCACCATGGCCTTGGAGCAACCACCACTCGCTTTACCTTCTGCCTTGTCTCCAGACGATCTCGACTCTCTCTCCGAGCTCTCTATTGTCCTCGCAAAGGTCCGCGCTGGACTTCAGTCCTCTACTGGTCTGACAACAGGAGCTACCCCTGGTGGGCCAAGCAGCAGTGGCCAACAGCTCTCCTTCAAAGACGTTCCGGGTGCTACTGATAAGCTCAAGCACAAATTGCAGCACGCAAGGGCACAGGTACGCGCTTTGCCGGATATGGATCGCACAATCGAAGAGCAAAAAGCCGAAATCAAGGAACTCGAGACACGGATTGAGATGCAGCGCGCCTTGTTAGAGAAGCTTCGTGAGAACGGCGTACAGTTTAGCAAAGACGCATGCGCTAGTGGAGACAATATGGAACTATGAAGAAAGACTTGTGCAAATCTTGGAATCTCCCCGACTAAAAAAAAAAAGCCAATACTGAACAGCCTTCAATATCCCCCAAGCGGCCACCAGTCTGACTGTTTTCTAAACATGCAATGTCCGATAATACAATCACCTAGATTACAATCTATTCTCGTGGTGGAATCCCAACCTTACTTAGTACTTCTTCCACACTAACACCAGGCTGCCCTGGCACAATTTTTGTCCACACTTCATCGTCAAGCCTCTGGGCTTCCGATAAAGTTGTCCAATTCGGGCTTTGGGTTGTTTTTAACCATTTGAAGTCATCAACCTGATCCCACTGGTTCTCGATCGATTTGTCGGCTTCTGTCAGCTGTATGACGATCAGCATTGTTCAACGACGAAACTACAAACAACGATACATACATAACACGGAGGAAGAGGGGCAAAGCGCATTCCTGAACAGTCTTCGATGATAGGGTGACTGGCGCAGTGCAGATATATATTCACGTTTTTGCAGTTATGAATCCGAACCTGCCGCGCTACAACAACCAAAATGCTGTTGGACACATCACTGATATGGATCGGACCGTTAACACGACCAGCCACTATAAGACATCTCTTGATATCCTTGAGAATAAGACCAGGAAAAGGAGATCCTTGGGCTGTGGGTATTGAAAGGTCAATTATACAATCATTGAGATCACGTAACCAGCCTGCTGCAGTAGCTCGCGAGGCCGATGATGGAAGTATAATGTGGAGGCCAGTCTGGTCTGAGATGCCAATGCTCTGAGCGGCAGAGAAGCTAGGCTTTCGGATAAATGACGGATCTGATTTTGCCAGTTCTTCGTTATAATTCTTTCCCTTGGACGGCAAATTGCTGACGGTATCTTCGGCCTCTTTGGGGTTGTGTGGGCGTCGAGAAAAGCTACCTGGATTTAGTCGCGGATCGTTTTCGGGAGCACCCATATCGATATGGTCCGCCGTAGCCGTGCGCTTAAATTGGAAGCGCGACTTTGGTGCTATTTTGGCCAGCGTTTCGTTGAGTTTATCCTGTAGGCCTTTGATCGCCTAATTATCAAAACAATAAACTCGCAAATCAGTTGTCTTGTCTCAATATCTGAGTGACAAAAAGGGTAACAGACTTCTGAGTATTGGCGTCGATCGTATGCGGGAGTGAATTCCGCTGCATCAGCAACCTCGTTCTGGAGCTTGCTGATACTAGCGAGGACATGATCGGTGGCCCCTTGGCGCTCACCTCCGACCGCAGATAGATGCGCTAATTGACCAATTTGATCTTGAAGAACTGATTAAATTAAAATTAAAATCAAGCCCAAAACCATTAGCAACTATATATATATATAAGGAAGTAATGAATGGTTCCCATATACAAACCATCAAGGTAACTCACCTTCGACGCTGTCGCGGAAGTGGCGATAAAACTTATCCTTGGGGTCCATGATGTATGTAGCTCTTGTGCTGTTCAATCCGATACACTGGTACTCCGTAATTGATATAAAATGTCTCGTAAAAAAAAAAACCTCTTTCTCTCTGATTCTATTATAATATAGGCGATAGGACAACCTTAAGAATTCGATAGAAGGTCGTAACAAATGTTATTGCGAGTTTGGAAATTTTTGATAGCTGCCTGGCCCAAGCTATTCGTTTTATCCTAGCTTAGCTTCTTTACCAGGTAGAGCTATTCACTGTTGCCTCTTACACCAAGTCTGTCAGGTGGCCTTTCTGGCGTGACTGAATTACACGAGAGACGCAGGATGCTACAAAGCTCTAAAGCCGTTAGTTCTTTTTTTTTTTTGGAAAATTGCGAGTCTTCCGTGTCATACAAGGATGATTGAAAAGCTCTGGAGTAAGAAGAGGGAATGGAGGGAAAGGCAAAAAAAAAGAGAAGAAGAGTTAAGGATGCAGAAGCAGGTAATGAAGAGCGTCATAAGTCGCCCATTCTAGCAATGGAACCCCACGTACCTATTAGAACATTGCTATGTAACTGCTACTACTGCTACTGCTGCTGCTTACTACTTTACTACAGTACTACTACTGCTACTTACTACTTACTACAAGTACTGCTACTGCTGCTGCTGCTGCTGCTGCTACCACCTAGTAAACAAAGGGCTACAAAGTATAACTGCATGTATATTAGCTCAACTGGGAAAAAGAATAATCAAAACAAAGAGGGGTTTTGGAGAAAAGCCAATCCATCTATTTGCTGCTAAATTTAGTGGGGGAGCAGCCTTGAGCTTACTCGTACCCCTTCAAGTGGTGAACCAGCAAAAAGAACAGAGACTACAAAGGATACGATCACGATCTCTCTTGAAATAGTAGTAATGGACTTATCTGATTCCTCTTAAAATATATATATAATATATATAAATTATAGTCCCTTTTCAATATTGTAGATAATCTTAATTTATTTCCCTTAGATGCCATAGAATTTAGGTGAAGTAGTAGTTTGAATCAGCTACTCATAAATCTAAATAGTATTGATCTACGGAGTATTTGCAGACCCCTGTTTGTATGTTCGTTCTTCGTTCTCCTTCACCTGATTGACTTTTCCTTTGCCGTTCCAAAACACACAAACACACGCACAAAAGAAACACAAAAATTGCCGGTGAATGAGCCTCATATAACACAAGGTCTCTCTTCCTGTTTGCTTGGCAGTTTTTTTTTGTTTGTGTAGATATGAGGGAGGACAAGGAGTAAAGTACCCCGAAGTCACTAGTCGTCTTATTCGCTAATTGTTGCCCTTGGTTGATATGAATCTAGTCGTATATGTACATAGAAGTAAGTAGTAAAGCAATGTCGTTAATGTTGCTAATGAACGATGACCTCTTCTCAAACTGAAAATGCTCGGATCTGCTTTGATATCGGTTGCCAGAAAAAAAGAAAGAAAAAAAGAAAAAAAAATTCTTCAATTGCCATGAGCTGCGGATTTTTTTTTTTTTCTTCTTTAATGTTTTCGAGCTCGTTTTCGAACCCGATGATTCTTCTTGTCCTTATGATGCTTCTTGTCATTATGATGCTTCGTGTTCACTTTAAGCTGCGTTCTCTTCACTTGGGCCCTCCATGTAGGACTTAATTGCTCCCTCTTCGCCCACTCATTTCGCTTCTTAATCGCTTCGTTTGAGTATGTAACTTTCTTCCAATCAGGCATTAAATCAACGTCTGTCTCCCATCCTTTAGGAGATGTCACTATAATCGTGGGAATGATTTGCTTCTCAGGCTGCTGCGTTTGCTCTGGCTGCTGTGTTTGCGTTTGCATTTGCGTTTCCGTTTCTGTCTGTGGAGTCTGTAGTGTCTCTTCACAGGACACAGGCGCTGGTAGAGCTGCCATCGGAGCTGCAAAAGGCTGTATCCGGAGTCCGCGTCGTGAGACTGGTGTAAGCAACTGTTCAACCATGTGGTACAAGACGTTCTGGCTGCTTTGTGATGCCATACGGATTGCCGTGGCCGAGAATCTGAAGAGTTGCCATTTATTCCGTCGTGTTGCCTTTGTGACTTTGGTGACACTGTCACGGATTCTAGCTTGTTGGGGGGTATTGGCGGTTGTTGGCATAAGGTATAATTGTCTCCTAATGCTGTTCCCGATCCTACGAGGCGAGGCCTTGGACATTAAATCTGCCATGGTGACCATCGTTAAAACAAAGGGATGTAGGGAGTTCAATGGGTTGAAAGAAGAAGAAGAAAAAGATGAATCTTTCGTCTCTGGATTTGTTTGATGCTGCTTTCAGAAATGAAAGAAAGATGGTAGAAAAAGAAAGATAAGATGAAATAGAATAAAAAAGGAGGCTGGAATTGAATCTTCTGGAATTCACCGTTGACTAGTTTTTTTTATTTTATTTTACGAAGCTTTCTTATGACTACCTATGCTACGTCACTTATCGTTCAGATTCTACACGATTTATTAACCTGATCACTTTCTATCTATTCAAACATTCTTTCAATACACCAGCTAAGTGGCTATGCTGACTAGCATTGTATGCTATTGCTAGCAGTTCAATAGGTAGTTCAATAGGTAGTTCAATTGTTGACGACATTTCCTTTGAGCTTGGTACATCCGTCGAAACAGACATAATACTACATTAGTGGCATTCACCTTGATTCACCTTGAAAACAATGTTCTTGAGTCATGACTATGCTCTCATGCTCAGTTCAGTCCGCCTCCTAGATGTGACTTAGAATTACGACTGCTGTGAGAAAAATAGCTGCTGGCATCTATTATGCTTCCTAGTTGTACATCTCAAGCCTTCATTGCTTTTTAATACGTATTTACTTTCACTCGGTAGAATGACATGTATACATAGAAACAATCGGAATGAACACAAATCATAATAGGTTATTCAAACATTTTTTTTGTTTATTCTCCCCCTCCTCCCTAAGACCTAGCTCTACTAAAACCTGTTGGTCGTTTGCCTCCATTTTGCAATGAGGGAATATTCGGCATCTGAAATGGCCTCTTCTGGGGAATCTCAATCTCCATGTTGACTGCCCGCCACATTTCCCACATAGTCGCCCTCCTCGCTGGTAACATGCTGTATTGTAAACTATACAGATTCTTTCTATTGATCGGAGGAACAAATTGGCCAGTTATCAGACATAGCAGAACTCGGGGTGATAAATAGTGCTTTCGTATGCGGTGAGCCATTTGAAAGTATTGGTGGAACATGGCGCGGAAGGGAAGGGGGATGTTCTACATGGGGAAATGATATTAGTCTCGACTCCAAACTAGCTAATTAGTTTTGAATGATTAACAGATGCCCACCTTGAGATAAATAATAGATGTGGGGGGTTCATTAGAAATTTTATCATTAGTGTCGGGAATATTATAGTCATGGGTATCTCGAAGCTCAAAACGAATGCCACCTAATCCAAAATTAGTCCAGACTCTCAATGTATTCATAGTATCGTCTGTACACTCACCTGGCAGTCTACTCGGATCCTTCAACCTCAGCATTAGTGCAAACAAGGGGAAATGGTTCAAACAGGAAAGTAGTGTGTCGAAGCCCGCCTTCAACGAAATGATGATCATCCTAGCGATGGCAAAATTGAGGTAGAAGACCATGACAGTGGGCAAAAGGAAGAATAAAAGGGTGAAGAGAATGGTCCCAACGAGCAACTGGTCGAGATCGTAATCGCAAGAATCGATACGGTTGCGGAGAACATTGTGTTTTTTACCTCGAAATAAATGGAATAGGGACTGCAAAATGGTGAGTTGCCAGTGGTATATTCTTGCGGACGCGAGATAGAATGAGTATATGTGCATGGTCAGGGTGGAAAGAAGGTCAGAGAACATGGCAATTGGCATGCTAGCCCCAGCAAAGGACGAAAAGCCAATGAACCAGATAATATGTGGCAGCATGGGGTTTAGTGTTTCAATGCAGCCTTTGATGGGAAAAAGCCATGTCAGCTCGTGTAAAGTTTTACAACAGCGGATGGATTGCAACTTACTTGACCAATATTCAATAACCCAAAGAAACAAATCGCCAAGAAACCTAGCTAGTTCACCATTCAGCTTAAGACCTGCGGGCCAGCGCATCAGCCACACAATGCCGCGTTGGAGAGCCTCGACAGTATATGTGCGCAAGATATCTCGGATTTGATCCGCAACCCAGTCCTTATGCTCAATGATATATGACCCCACCGCCATACCAATAATCACATCGTTGGCAACAAGCCACAAGCTATTATAAAACCGTATGTAATCAGGATGACTGGTGGTGACACTCGCCCAATTGGCCTTCCGCTGACGAAGAGTGACATATTGCATTGGCCAGTAGCAGAATTGCTGAAGACGAATTTCAATCTGTTGAGCGGTTGCCGATATATCTTTTAGAGCAGCCGATCCAGGTTTAATCCGAAATTCCAGGATAATGAGTAAGATTTCAGCTAGCATCCTGTGAAAGAGCAGCACTAGTATGAATGCCTTTTGCACAATTGGGAAGAGATATACCGAAAACAGAGTCCACAATTGCACGAGCACATAATTCCGCATTGTTGTGGCAGACTCTACTACTCTCTCAGAGACACTGAGACCTCGCTTCGGTCTTGGACCAAGTCGTCCCACATTCTGCTGCAGAGATCGCTCCAGTTCATATGACCAATTCACCTGATTAACGACTTTTGGCAAAGCTCTATCTCTAGCGGATGGAACTCGTCTTATGATGGTGTGCTGCTTGAGCTTCTCAACTAGCTTGCGCCGATTCTCTTTGACCTCTTTTTCGTGCTTCGCCTCTTCACTATCATCTTCACCACTTGTAACATCCTCGGGTAACGACCCTTTATCCCCCAAGGCCAATGCTATTGGATATAAAGAGATGTACTGCATACCTTTGGGGTGTGGCCTATCATATAAGATAAGTTGAATGCTAGAGGCCTTGGCGCATGTAATTCGCGGATATCGACTGCTGGTGCTTGTTTTGGCGCAAACCCAGGAAGGGTCGAGTGTACTTAGATTTGCTGCATTAGAAACACCTAGGACATGCATTGAAGAGTGTCCGCAAAGTTCATATATCCGGCTTGGAGAGTGAGGGCCACTCCGGAAGAAGGTACCGGACCTGAGATGAAACTCGACATTATGCGCCTACAAGCCAGTTACATTAGCGATGAGCCTCCCCCCCCCCCCTCCCAATCCCCCCTTCTCCCCCAAAGGCTGAATGAAGCACTGACATCAACGTCCTCGAGAATAGTGACGACGAAAACATCAAGAGTCGAGTTCCTCCAACCGACGACAACACCGGAGCGATCAGATTTACGAATGTCTGTCGGCCAAAACACTCTCATCAACCCATCATGCTCTACCATGACAGACGGTAATTATTGACGAAGCGAGGCACAACACTCAGAAAGAGCCTCGTCGTCTGAGTTGCTCTCGTGCAGATATGCCAGTTCCTTGCTCTCTTGGGTGCTGTCATTCCTATTAGCCTCAGGGCCAGTAGACTCGTTTCCGTCACTAATGTAAATGCATGAATAACATACAAGCCTTGTCTCTCTTCTTGCCAATAGGGCCACCGGGAGAAAGATGGCGAGAAAGAAGGCAGTCAAGACAACAACGCCACGAGCTGCGCGCAACTAGAGTGAAAGGAAAAAAAAAGAGACTCATCAGACATGCTCAAACTTGGCGCAGACCAATGCGACTTACAACAACTCCGTATTCCGTGGCAAATATGGCCAGCTCATAGAGGCGAGTAACAAGATCCCAACGCGCGGTGATATAGCCAGCGACGAAAATGCCGAGGGTGAGGGTCGAGAAAGGGTGCATAGATCGTTATTGCTGCCGGTAGGACATGCCGCTGGCCACAGTGTATGCCGAGACTTTTTTGTGTGTATGAGAGAGAGAGAGAGAGAGAGAGAGAGAGAGAGTGGGATGTCGGCGGGATCGAGGGTCAGCGGATTCGCGCGCGGTTATCTCAGCTAAGCAAGCTCCCCAATAGCAACAGAGAGGAGTCTGGACGGTTCGGAAGCCCAGCAGATGCCCTATACCGTGATCTGTATTATATGCTGCTGCAGGTAGCCGCACAATGGGAGCTCAAGATGTTTTTTTTGATAAGGTTTGTCAAGCTATCCTTGATGGCACGTAGCCAAAAAGTGCAAAGCCGAGTGCTTGGCGAGCTCCTCCACTAAAAGCCAACCCACCTGCCAAAGAAGTGGAGGCCTTTGGGGTGGCTTTCGCGGACTCTCAGCGAATCACGTGGCTTGGAATTGACGACGACGCATCCCCTCTGCTTGCGTATGTCGAGATGCTGCGGTCCATGAATGGATAATTTGGGTTGAGGACACGTCTTGAATACGTAGGCTTCAACTTATAAAAAGTAAGAAAAACTACGTTGCGAGATTTATATATACAGGGATGAGTTGAAAAATACGAGGTCACAAGTCTATATAGCCTTTTTCCAAGCCAGTAACATCAGGCCCTTTTCATTGACACATCCCCTCTCTCTCCTTCTAAAAAGAAAGAATACGAATGACAGTGATGGATTACTCTGAAGGTCTATTAATAAATCATGCTATTTCGTTGATGATTGATTTGTGGACTTACTCCCAGGTGCCGATAACCTTACATCATTTTCCTTGTTATCTTCTCGAGCTTCATCTAGAAGCTTATCAATACCCCGATCTTTCAGCGCAACCTAAATAAATATAAGCGTCAGCAGAATATCGTCAGCTTTCAGAAAAGAAATTTTCCCTACACTTAAGCATTTTTGATATTCGTTGAATAAGCTGGCACATTCTTTGTTGTCCTTCTCAGCCCCGCGTAGGTACTCTAATCATCTATTAGTTCAAGAAGTGGCTTTGAAAACATGACGGCAGTAGAAGGATATCTCTCACTCTCACTATACCATTTTAGAAAGCATGTATCATAGCGCCTTAGTTCCTGTATAAGCTTGATATAATCCATGGAGCCATTTCAAAGAGCTTACTCTTTTACCTCATTGCACTCTGGTGCAAGCGATGCTGACATCTTCGTATGTTGAAGCGAATCGTTTTGAATCAGACCCCAAACGCTCAATCAGTTAAAGGCAACAATCCTTTTGTAGATGAATAAATTGCAATTGTTAAGGTGCTAAAGATGAACAAAAAGATGAATAAAAAAAATGGACCAGCAAATAATTATAGATTTATCCTTCACCAATAAGTTTGATATATCTAGATCATAACGTACTTTAAACTGACTACTGAATGCACATGCATACCTCAGGTTTGGTCCCCATATAAAAGTTCAATCATGCTACACGTCATTGGTCGAATCAACATTCATGGTCTAGCTTAATTGGTAGAAGAACCTTGTCCGCAGCGCAAATTATCCTTGAGTACAAGGTACTCCGTACCTACTTTAGTAATTTTAGTGACTCTGTATTACCGCATTATCATCAATTGAAGCTCTCCAATCACAACCTGTCGCGTCGAGGACGCGCTTTTCGAAGCTCAACAACAAGACGCAGCTCATCTGACTTCATATACGAAGAACTCCGTACATCACGTGCCATTATTCACTGCTGGAATATCAAGAAGGGAAAAAACCACATATTGAATTTTCTATTCTCTTATTTTATTCTATCAACATGGCTCCTTCAGCCGCCAAGCTTAAGGAAGCGCTCATTGAGGGGACTTGCGAAGTGTATAAAGCTGAGCCTGATGGTACTTCCGTCAACAAGGTCCGACGGCTTGTCGAAGAAAAGTTGAAACTAGAAGAAGGCTTCTTCACCAGCAATACTTGGAAGCAAAAAAGCAAGACAATTATCAAGGAGCAAGTTGTAAGCATATCAATCTAAATAATTTGCCCATCTGTAGCTCATCTGACCTACCCCGCTAATGTTAATATTATCAGGATAAATTGCTGGATGAAGAAGCTCCCGAACCAAAATATGAATCTGATACAAAAATTGGTATCAAGCGACAATCATCCGAAGTCGAATCTCCCCAGCCCAAACGGCGAAAGAGAAAGTCGGAAGCTACTGGGAAGAAAGAAGAGTCAGATGCGGAAGATCTCCCCAAAAAGAAATCTAGTTCCAAAGACAAGAAGCTTGTATCACGTCGCAAGGCCAAAAAAAATGATTCTGATGAAGAAGATGCCAAATTGGAAGACAGCTCTTCGCCAGACAGAGGTCATAAGCCAAGCGTGAAGGAAGAGTCTGAAGATGAGTTGAAACATGATGCTTCTGACGGAGAGAATGTCTCCTCTATTGAAAAACGAGAAACATCAAGCGACGAGAGGAAACCATCTGTAAAAACCCAACCCGACTCAGGGACTGTGGATGTGAAAGCAGTCGTCAAGGATGAATCGAAGCCAGAGGTAAATGAGGAGGACGATTATTCCGATGTAATTGACGAGCCACCGCCTGCAAAGCGCAAGAGAAGCGAAAAGAAGGAGCCTTCATCAAAATCAAAGACTTCTAAACCAGCAATCAAAAAGGTCACTGCGGCCCCAGATGACCACAAGGAGGCAGAAATCAAGAAGCTACAGTCCCATCTCGCCAAATGTGGCATTCGCAAATTGTGGCACATAGAACTTAAGCAACATGGAGACAATGCAGGGGCCAAAATCCGTCATTTAAAGAAAATGCTAACGGATATTGGTATGGATGGGCGTTTCTCAGAGGCCAAGGCTCGCGAGATCAAAGAGATGCGAGAGCTGCAGGCGGATGTTGAGGCGGCTCAGGAAATGGATCGTCTCTGGGGGACGAGTTCCGGTGGGAGGGTTAGCAGAAGCAAGGGCAAAGGCGTCAAACGAGAAACAAAATTAGAAAGCGAAGAAAAGGATGAGGACGATGCTGGTGGCGATGTTGATGACAAAGAAGATGACGATGACGATGAAGAACCTACTTCCTTCGCCGCAAGACGACGGAAAGCCCAAGCGGATCTTGCCTTTCTGGGAGACGATAGCGATTCGGATTAGGCCACTGCTGGCCAGTGGCATGTTTGATTCATTGAGTGTAAACCGGGTGTGAACTTCGCGAATAATGTGAAACGGCACAGATATAATGTTGGGTACGAAATACCACCAAATGGCCTAGTATGATATTATTCTAATGCAAACTTCTACTGTTTTCATCATGTGTGCTTTTCATGCCGAAATACATGAACGAACAGTGGAGCTGAAGATCAGTATCAAACGCCCTATCGTTACTAGAAGACGCTTGCTCGCCGCCTGCAAGATTAGTCCGACCAGGCCCTATACACAATTCTAGCGCCATACGTCTCGCCCTTCTTCAAGATGACCATGTTCTTCCATTCCGGGATATTACAAGCGTTTATCCAACGACCAGGCTCGCAGCAAAACCCACTCCGTGCGCCTCTTGCCGGCAAGCCCTCGACAGCCGGCACATCGGTCAAATCACCAGTATAAAACTGGAAGGATGGCTCTGTGCTCAGGACTTCCAAGTGGATACCAGTTTTGGGGTGAAACGCCTTCAGATTAGAGACGAGAGGCTGGGAGCGAGTATCAATTGGTACGGATGCCGGGTCGGCAGTGGTTGTAAAGCAGCGATCAATCTTTAGCCCAGGAGTAGTAAGGCGAAAGGGCTTAGTGGTATCAATGTCCGGGAATGGTACAGGATCTCCAAGAGGAATTGAGTCCTCCTCGGCGGGAAGGTGGTTGTTGGTCACAAGAGAAACGGTGGTACCGTCGATGGTTTCATCGCCACTAAGGTCGAAGTAGGAGTGATTGGTCATATTGATGATCGTCTCATCCGCTCCTCCGACTAGCTTCGCCTCAAACTCAATACTCAGAACGATCACCTCCTTTCCCTCAACGACTTGATTCCCAGCAGTGTAGATGACTTTGGCTTCAACGGTACCAGGATACCCTTCATCGCCATCTTCGCTGCGAAGAGAAAATTCAACGCTTTCGCCACCTTTTAGGCCTTCCACGCCAGGTATTTTCTTGGTCCCTACAGGCTTAGGGCCATCCCAAATACGCTTGCCCCAGCCATCGTTGCCGCCGTGCAAGCTGTGAGGTCCATCGTTGGCTGCAAGTGGGTACACTTTTCCACCGTTCAGACTATTAATTTTCGCATCCTTGATGCGGTTGGCGATACGACCGATAGTCTCTCCAAAATAGTCTTTATTGTATTTCACATATTGTTCTTGTTTTGGAAATCGAAGTACAATGTTTGTATCCTTGACTTTAAAGTCTTGGATGATGGCCCCAAGGGGCAGGAATGTGAAAGGAGCGCTGGTCATAATGGCTTTTGTGACTGAATATAACTTGAATCCGCTGTAAAAACTTCTGGGGGGAGTCCTGTCGGTGATGTTTATAGTCAGTAAATTCTCAGTCTGATAAGATAGTCTCAATTTATGGAGAATTAATGGCGATTAACTCGGGTTTATTGTGGTATCAGATTCTCCATTCCTTCCAAGGATCGAATTCAGGCTGTTTAATTATCGTCACGGACCATTAGAGCGGATATATGAAGCGCTCCACTGTCACACAACAGCATCAATGACGGAGGGGTAAATGGCGGGGTAATTGGAGACAAGTTGGTACGAGTTACGGAGTCAGGAAGTATAGAGTCGGAGTATACGGAGTAGAGTACGGAGTATATACTACGCCCGTTTATACGAATTTTAGAAGAATCTTGTACTCCTCGGATATGCGGATATATCTTACGTAGTATCTAGTAGGTAGTTAATTATATAACTCAAAAGTTTGGCTTGATTCAGTGTGTTGATAACCAGTAGTAACAATCTTTCAGTTCAATATGGTCTAAGTAGATACACCAAATTAGTTTCCTCAACCTGCCTTTTTATAGTAATATCGAGTCCGTGTTCGCACCTCTACTTCGTATACTACAGGTATAAGTACTTCATACTGATGCTAACATACAAACTCCGTGTAGTACTTAGTAACGTTTCGTATTTCATATAATTGAATTGGATGATCATAATATTATATGTCATTTCCAGATTATTTTTAAGACAGCAAACGAACCCATGCTAATCGGTTGGTCATTCTTTATCAGTTTCCTAGCCAACAGGTAGGATTTAAAGAGGATCAACCAGGAGGGTGTATTGTACTTTGTACGGAAACGGCTGCTTCTTTTTGTTTAGTGGAGTCCAAAACAAACACATTCGGATCTCCTAATGCTTCAAAACATCCATATTCTCTGCCCATTGATCTCCAAAATCCCTTTTCATATCGGCAAGGAATTATCCGCTGAGGCGTACGTGCCCGTACCTTACAGCAGACTTGCGCTCCCCCGCAGGTACTGCCCGCTTTGGCCCTGTTGCAGAGTGCCGTCAGATCTCTTTCGCTTCCCACGTGGCACTACAGAGTATGGAGTATTAGGTAAAGTACGGAGTACCTTGCTTCTTATTATCGTAGGCGTCGTTGGTCTTGTGACGCTCCTCTGCCTGCAGGTTAGCCAGAGCAGCCCAATCAGCTCCAAATAACCGCGTCTCCAGTAACTTCAGAGCAATCTGATGCACTTTGTGTCATTTAAAGCAGCCTTTCATCCGAAAACTGATGCGACACTTCTACTCTTCTTCCAGAAGCTCAAAAAAACTGGATCTATTTGTTTCCCGGCAGCAATAGTTGGCCTGACCGCTTTCCGGCCCCATTGCCTGATATCCGCCGACACCTCAACTCTCACACTTCATCTCCAGCCTTCCCCACAGCTTCTCCTCAAGGAAGTCGCCTAATGAAGTCGTCTTAGCACCTACAGTCAATAGCCAAGAGACTATGGAAGATTTAGTAAACGCTACTACTCCAAAACGAAAGAGGGAGGAAGATGCTTCTTTTTCACCCTTAGTATTTTCTTTTGACCTTTCCGGAACCTGTCCACCAGGAGATGGCAGCAACAGCCCACGTTCATCTACTGTCGTACACAGATTTCGCGGCCTTGCACTCGAAAGTCGCAGCCTGGCTATCGAGACTGCTGATGAGATGGATGTAGGAGAATCCGAGGACTCAATGCGAAAACGCTATAAAGCAGACGAGGATGCACATACTGCCGTGCAGGTACAGTCGCAGCCGGAACCGCAGCCGGAGCCGGAGATGGAAACTACCGCAATATTTGAAATGGATCGACACTCCCACTCCGTGGTGCAGCTTAAAGCCCCGCCGCCTTCATCTGACGATTGCCCAGAAAAAGCAAATCCTTCTACCAACCATTTGCCAGAGTCCAAGTTCAGACACAAAAGAGCTGGCACTCCGCCTTTACGCTTCAAGAAAGGACAACCTCAAGAGAGATTATCAGACGCCGATGACGAAGCAGAAGTCGTAGATCCTTTGCGTGCTTCACTGACATGGCACGAGGATGAAATTACCATCTATGACCCTAACGACAAAGATGACGATGGTACTGGTATTAATGGCATTGGGTTTAAGCCCACCCCAGCGCTTGCACATGCACGTATTATGAAAAGACGGCAACAACTGTCAGATTATCGGAAACGGGAAGAAAATGAAGCTAGAAATAGGAGAAGTCAGAGACGCCGTGGGGAGATGGCTATATCTGGATCGACTAGGCGAGACCGCAAGTCACCGCCTTCGAGAAGGGTCAGATTCACGGACACAGAGAGCAGGAATTTTACTATGACGGCATAATTATGACAATGTTGACGACTGGCGTATACGGCAAGTATGCTAGGCATGGGCAATGACATCGAAAAGATGTCGAATTAATGACGGCGTTTGGATGAATTTCCCTTTACAGCAATGCTTTTGGGAGTGGGAAGGAATATGAGCTGATTTGGCGACATCTTGGACTATCCAGCGTTGAGAATATTTTAAGATTCACTACATTGCGCACTTGATAGTTTGATGGTTAGTAAACGCAAGGCTTGCCAACACTTGCATTGGCACCTTTGGGATTTTTTAATATACATTGCTTGATGCTTCTCTCTTACGATACTGAACCAAATTGAAATCGCGGCAGCACCCTGGTTGTTTACTAATTATAACACTTTTGTACAAAGGTAGCATATCTGCCTGAGCTTCACCAAAATTTATACCATGATCGGCTTCGGGCTTTTTGCTCCTCTTCTATCCTCTGCCGCTCGCGGCTCTCCTCAGCTAATTTCCTTGCCTGCTCTTTTCTGTTTTGCGTGACAACCTCGATGTGTCGCTTCATTTGGATCTTCTCCGCACGTCTTCGATACTGGCAATATTCGTACGAGGCTACGCTGCCTAATATAAAGAAGCCAACCGCCCAATTGGCGGATTTGGCAGCATTGCCTGCATTGAACAAGTGTCAGCTAACAGGGTAGCTGTCCGTAGATTTTTGGTGTAAGAGAAGTGGCCGGCGTACCTTGAAGAACAAACTTTAAGCCCCCCAGACCAGCACCAGCTCCAATTCCTGTTAAAAATCCTTGTCGTGCGCAAGGTGTGCTTGCTACATTCGTAAAATCATCCTTCTTTATCATAGAGACTGCCGCCGAGAAGGCAGACTTGGAATTGTTCGGAGTTCCATCAGGGTTCTTGTCCGTCCCTTGAAGGCCAGGAACCTGATCGCCTTCTTCTATTGGTTTGGACCACACATGTAGAATCTTCTCGTTTGTATTGGGTTCGCTATCATTGTTGTTTGGGGCCATTTCTGGCTACCTTGCTTGTCGAATTGGTGGCATGGACGAAAACTATTGGCCTTAAAAGAGTTACCAGCTGATTGTAGTTGTGATGCTCAAACGATAATTGTGACCAGTTAGTGGGATGTGGCGGTGCTGTGCTTTTCTGTGGCTAAAATCAATTAAAGCTGTGGCGCTCATTGGCAAGTTAGAAGTCGCGTATCACGCGTAGAGACGCGTCTCACTGGCATCTGCCCACACATCTTTGCAAAACAACCATATACAGGGCCATTGTCACCTAGTATGAGGAACTTGACATTCTTTTCCAACCCGAACAACTGTTGCACGTTCTGAATTATAAAGAGAAAAAAAGAATAAAACGACGATTGCTTCAATTTGGTCTTGCAATATTGTAGCAGCTAGTGCAGAACACCGCTATCCATGACGAAAGTATCAACCGATTAAGTTCGAAATCTCCTATTGCCACTTTGGCACCGGTCCCCTCAATAAATATCCCTACGATGCCAAACACATCTCTGCGCCGCCCAACAAAGGGCTTTAAAAGAGGAGGAAAATTTGCATACCATGGCGCAAGAACTCGAACTTTCGCTGCGTCATCGAGGGCAGAAGGTACATCTGCAGACGAGAAGTGGGAGCGTACACGTTTAGCCCAAAGCATTGATGACAAGATGGGTTTTGCCAGATACGAAAGTGGAAAGAAGAAGGAGGGATGGCTGGTAAATGTTCAACCAACATCTATCGAAGATGAGAGGATACCAGGCGGTCGAGCGGCGCTAGACTGCTACTTCATCGAACTAGATGGAAGCACTTTCAAAGCCACGGTTGAATACGACCCTTACTTCATAATTGCTGTTAAGAAAGGCCGCGAGTCTGAAGTTGAGGAGTGGGTTAAGAGAGTACCTGGTGGTGGAGTTGTGAAAACAGTTAGGAGGATTGAGAAGGAAGATCTCAGCATGCCAAACCACTTGATGGGCTACCGACGGACGTTCATAGAACTGAAGTTTGCCAATGTCGGTGACCTTATGTCCGCAAGAAGAGATATCATGCCGATTGCGGAGAAGAATAGGAAAAACATGAATGCCATGGATGCCTATGCTGAGGTTGCTACGTGAGTATGAAATGCAGCCGCCGTGGAGGGTGTTTTTTTTGTTTTGCTTAAACTTTTTTTTCTCTATCTAACAATTATAACTCTAGGGTCAATGGCGACTTCGACCTTTTTGATAATGATTTACGAGATGATGAGCGAAACACGAGCAATTCTATTTCTGAGGCGAGCGACTTCATTGTTGACATACGCGAGTACGATGTTCCATACCATGTTAGAGTAATGATAGACCTAGGTATAAGCTTGTTCATAGTATAAAAAACGGCAAGCCTTTAGCTAATTGATTTCTTAGATATACGAGCCGGAAAATGGTATTTTATCGAAGCAAAGCACGGCGTTACAAAAATCACCCCAAACGAAGAGAGATCCTTGCCAGCGGATCCAGTTGTTATGGCATACGATATCGAGACAACAAAACTCCCCCTGAAATTTCCCGATGCCTCTATCGATCAAGTTATGATGATATCATACATGATTGATGGTCAAGGGTTTCTGATCACAAACCGAGAAATCATCTCCCAAGACATTGGCGATTTTGACTACACACCAAAGCCTGAGTATCCTGGCCCCTTCATGATTTTCAATGAGCCGGATGAGAAGGCTGTTCTTGAGAGATTCTTTCTTCACATTAAAGAAGCACGTCCAACTGTCATTGCAACTTACAACGGTGACTTCTTCGATTGGCCTTTTGTTGAGGCGAGAGCGAGTATCAACGGAATTGACATGTATCAAGAGATTGGCTGGAAGAAAGACAGTGAAGATCAGTACAAGTGTAATTATAGTGTTCATATGGACTGCTTCCACTGGGTCAATCGAGACTCTTACTTGCCTCAAGGATCTCGAGGTTTAAAAGCTGTTACAGTTGCCAAGCTTGGATACGATCCCGACGAACTCGACCCGGAACTGATGACACCATACGCGGCGGAGCGGCCACAGACACTGGCAGAATATTCAGTTTCCGATGCAGTTGCAACTTATTTTTTGTACATGAAATATGTACATCCTTTCATCTTTTCTCTCTGCACAATTCTGCCGCTGGGGGGAGACGATGTCCTCAGAAAGGGTACCGGTACACTTTGTGAAATGCTTCTGATGGTGCAGGCATATCAGAAGGAGATTGTGCTACCAAATAAGCATGTCACTCCAAAAGAAGCTTTCTGGGACGGGCATCTACTTGATTCTGAGACGTACGTCGGCGGCCACGTTGAGAGTATTGAGGCTGGGGTGTTCCGATCCGACATACCTGTTAATTTTGCAGTTGACCCTGGAGCGGTGGATGAGTTGTTGAAAGATTTGGACAATGCGCTAAAGTTCGTCATTACTGTTGAAGAGAATAAATCTCTTGACGATGTTACCAACTACGACGAAGTGAAGCAGCAGATTATGAGCAAGCTTATTAGCCTGAAGGAGACCCCAAACCGTAATGAAAGACCGCTCATATATCATTTGGACGTCGCTTCTATGTATCCAAATATTATGACAACAAATCGATTGCAACCGGACTCGATGATAACAGAATCGGATTGCGCGGCCTGCGACTTTAATCGGCCAGGCAAGACATGCGATAGACGAATGCCTTGGGCTTGGAGAGGAGAGTACATACCCGCAAAGAGGGACGAATACAACATGATTCGACATGCTCTCGAGAATGAAAAATTTCCTGGAAAATATCCGAATTCTCCAGCGAGGACGTTCCAAGACTTGACTACGGATGAACAGGCGACTTTAGTGAGGAAGCGTCTACAGCTCTACTCTCAGAAAGTATACCACAAAATCCATGACTCCACTACCATTGTTCGGGAGGCCATTATTTGCCAACGAGAGAATCCTTTCTATATCAATACTGTCCGAGACTTCCGTGATCGTCGTTACGACTACAAGGGCAAAGCAAAGGTTTGGAAAGGAAAGACCGATGCGTTAAAGTCCTCTGGTGCCCCTGGCAATGAGATTGACGATGCAAAGAAGATGATTATCTTATATGACTCTCTACAGCTTGCACACAAAGTTATCTTGAATTCTTTCTATGGTTACGTCATGAGAAAGGGCTCCCGATGGTACTCTATGGAGATGGCCGGTGTTACCTGCTTAACGGGAGCCACAATTATTCAACTTGCTCGTCAGCTTGTTGAGCGCCTTGGGAGGCCCCTTGAGCTAGACACGGATGGTATTTGGTGCATGCTTCCCGCTAGTTTTCCCGAGAACTTTTCCTTCAAACTGAAGAATGGCAAGAAAATGAACATATCCTACCCCTGCGTCATGCTTAACCATCTTGTACATGACAAGTTCACCAACCATCAGTATCAGACGTTGGTGGATCCCAAAGCTTTGAAGTACGAGACTCATAGCGATAACTCCATCTTCTTCGAAGTCGACGGCCCATACAGGGCAATGATTCTGCCTACGTCAAAGGAAGAGGATAAAAATTTGAAGAAGCGATATGCCGTGTTCAATGATGACGGTAGTTTAGCAGAATTAAAAGGTTTTGAAGTTAAGCGTCGTGGCGAGCTGAAACTGATCAAGATTTTCCAACAACAAATTTTCAAATTTTTCCTTGAAGGAGAGGATTTGACACAGTGCTACACTTCTGTGGCAAAAGTTGCAAATCAATGGCTGGATGTATTGCATAACAAGGGCTCTACGCTTGCAGACGAAGAGCTGATGGAGCTGATCTCCGAGAATCGAAGCATGTCTAAAACTTTAGAAGAGTATGGCAGTCAGAAGTCAACCAGTATCACAACCGCACGACGTCTAGCCGACTTTTTGGGCGAACAGATGGTCAAAGACAAAGGGCTGAATTGTAAATTCATTATTTGCTCTCGGCCACGGAATGCACCCGTTACAGAGCGAGCTATTCCTGTAGCCATCTTCTCTGCAGAAGAAGCTGTGAAGCGAACTTATCTGAAGAAGTGGTTCAAAGAGGAACCCATAGATACCGACCCTCGAGCTCTTTTGGATTGGGATTACTACTTGGAGCGTCTGGGATCTGTGATCCAGAAACTCATTACCATTCCTGCCGCATTGCAAAAAGTCCGCAATCCTGTGCCTCGAGTACCTCACCCTGACTGGCTTCAGCGAAGAATAAACATAAAAGATGACAGGATGAAGCAAAAGAAGCTCACAGATCTCTTCAGCAGCAAAGAACCCCTAGCAGATATCACGAATATCAACAGTCTTCGAGCGGAAGATATGGAAGACTTTGGCGCCAAACTATTGAAGCCAAAACAACTTGGCGCAGCCATCGCATCGTCACAGCTGCAGGCCACAGCTCAGAAGCGAAAGTCTCCTGAACCAGCGGAGGATCCGAACCCTATGGCTGTTTTGCCACAAATCATGCCCGATCCATCGGATGATTATATTGAATTTTTGCAGTACCAGAAGATGAAATGGAAGTTGCAAAAACAAGCACGTATTCGTAGGAGGCAGCTATTTGGCGAGAGAAGAAGCAATGTGAACAGCAACATTCAGCAAACATTCATGAAGCAAGCGCATCTCACATTCATGAACACATGGCAACTGCTTCATCTCAAGGCCACTGATACTCCAGGTGTTGTGACAGCTCATGTATTGATCGATGCTAAGATTCACGCGCTGAAAATTAACGTTCCTCGCCAAGTTTTCCTAAATCTCAAAAAGGAGGAGCTGCCAGATGTTGAGATTCTTGGGTGTGAGGTTGAGCAAGTCAACTATACCCTCCCTAACGGACATTTATCCAAGCATCTCTTCAAACTTACTGTGCCGGAAGATGTCTACTTCAACGAGGCAGAAAAATTCTCAGTCTTATTCAATCATCCCAGCGTGGAAGGCGTGTATGAAAAGCAAGTGCCGTTGAATATTCGTGCGGTGCTTCGGCTAGGCAACCTCTGTACCATTGATGAGGAACAAGAGGCTGTTCTTGGCAAGGGCCTTGAGCAAGGATTTGATCTGATGGGTCTGAAACGGCCTGCCAAACCAAAAACATACTTGGAGTCATCGCCACTGGCCTATATATACATATCACATATAACGGCAGGGGATCGTCAGATTTTTGGTATCTTTTCGACAACAAGCGACCAAGCCTACGTCGTGATACTGCAGAAAGGAAGAGACTCTGGACAAGATCTTCCCAACATAACCAGGATGTACTCAGAGCTGCTGGCAAAGAGAGCAGAAGAGGCTGCAGGCACAAACTGGCAGGACTGCTTCACATATCAAGAGAAGATCAGTTTCAAAATCACCCAAGTGACGACGCGGCGCAAGGCTCATTTAGAAATCGCCGATGTTGTGCGAAAATTACGTAAAGACGAATCACGGCCGCAAATGATGGTCATCCAATCGTCTCAGCGAAACCTCCTTGTCCATGATGTACCCATTCTAGGCGAGTTCCCCGTCTTGCCCCTCAAATATGATGCGTCGGATAGCTCCTTGCCACCTTTGGGTTGGCAAGCGGTTGTCGCACGACGTTTAGTCGGACATTATCTGGGGCTCGGATCATGGATATTACATCTCACGGCCTTGGCGCGATATGGCGATGTTCCACTGTGTAATCTTGAACGTGACGACCCTCGATTCTTGATTGACATAGCTTACGCCAGACGGCTACAAGCAAATGGTGTAGTGTTATGGTGGTCTCCCGACCCTCGTCCTGATCACGCCGGCTATGAAAAGGACGACATTACCGGCTCACTTGACACAATCAAGATGCCTAGCATCAACAATCCTGGAACATTTTCGTCTGTTTGCATTGACCTGGATGTTCGTAACCTGGCCATTAATACTATATTGACGTCATCCTTGATCAATGAGCTCGAAGGCGCTGAGTCAATATCGTTTAATCCTACAGCCGATGGATCAGAGATCCTTGCTTCGGAGAATGGATTTGCCAATGCTGGAGTATTGGTCCTTCGTGAGATGGTCAAGGCATGGTGGGCAGAAGCTTGCAAGGGCAGTACCATGGCCGATGTGCTTGTTCAGCATCTCGTTCGGTGGGTTGAGAACCCAGATTCGTTCATGTACGACCGTGCTCTGCATTATTATGTTCAAATGATGTCACGAAAGGCATTCCAGCAGCTTATGGCGGATTTCAGACGTGTTGGCTCACAGGTGATCTTTGCGAGCGCCAATCGGTTGATCCTTCAGACAACCAAGGCCGAAGTTGGCAATGCATTTGCCTACAGCCAGTACATTATCAAGTCAATCAAGAGCAAGTCTTTGTTCCACTTTATTGACCTAGAAATCAAAGAGTATTGGGACTACTTGGTATGGTACGACGAGTTCAACTACGGCGGCCGAGCTTGTCAACAGGTTGTTGAATCAGATGAGCAGAACCTGGAAACCATTATGCATTGGCAGATGGCAACATTTCTTCCCGTCCGTTTACAACCTATTTTCCATGACTGGGTGATCGAATTCATCCATCTCATGCATAAACTGAAGCGACCGGAGAACATTGACCCTGATTCTACCATAAGACTTACTCAGCTACCAAACAGAAACCAAGAACCCAGTGATGACACTCAAATTATCTTGGGTAAAGCTTTCGAAAAACCAATGAAGAAGGTCATCCTAGGTCTCCTCAATCAACAAAAGCGCGAGCTCATGCATCCAGAATTGGCAGAGGACTACAGCTTCCCCTCCTTGCCTGGCTCACATCTCTCACTACGCAATCCGATTCTCGAGCTCGTCAAGTCAATCATGCAGATCCTGTCTCTAGATAAGAATATTACGCTAGAAGCAAGACTACTGCGCAAGGAACTCCTCACCCTCTTCGAGATTCGAGAATTCTCTAAAGAGGGGACATTCACAAACCCTTCGGAGAGTTTGAAACTACTCCAGGTATCTTGCGACAGCTGCACAATGACGCGCGATTTGGATCTCTGTCGTGACGAAGATCTCTTTGGTTCTTCGGCAGATAATAGCGGACAGAGCTGGCAATGCAGCTTTTGCAATAGCGAGTACGATAGGGTGAGCATTGAGGAGCGCCTACTCGCCATGGTGGAAGGTTGGACAACAGAGTGGGCTAGCCAGGATCTCAAGTGTGAGCGATGCGGCGCTCTGAGGGTCAATGACTTTATGGAGCACTGCACTTGTAGCGGCGGGTGGAAAGAGGTATTATCACGAGATGAGGTCGTGCGGAAGCTAAGTGTGATGAAGCGAGTGGCTCGGTATTACGGCTTAAAGATGCTTGGAAATGTAGTCGAGGGGTTGTATGAAGGGCTGTAAGGGGAGGGGGCATGAGAGAGGGCATTTGATCTGGCGTTCTGTTTTCTTGGAGAGAAGACTATATATACGAGAAGGCGTTTGCGACTTTGACTTGCCATTTGTCTCTTTTTGCTGCCATTGTGAAGTTCATATATTTATATATATATATTTAGTCAAGTTTCATATATGCCATGTTTCGATCCTTTCCTATCATTAACTCATGGTTTGACCTTTATTTTCATTTTCCCATACCGGCCAGCTTTTCAAATGACGCAAATTAAAAGACAATAAAATATATATATCTTTAAACCTCTTTTCACCCAGCAAATCCCCCACGGGCCATTTTCCTAGCCCTCGCATCCCGTCTATGATGATTTGCCCTGGAGCCTTTATGCGCCTCTTTATTCCTCCTAGCTGATTCCGTCTCTTTATCACCCGTTGGCCCTGCAACATTCCCACTTCCCCTGCCGCGCCCTCCACGGCTACGTCCTCCTCCTCCTCCTCTCCCACGACCACCTCTACCACCACCTTTACCAGAGTTACCCCCGTCGGGATCACTCTCTTCGGCACCTGAACCGGCGGTATTATCTCTCCATGATGTGCGTTCGATTTGAGATTGCTGGCCGCTCCAGGCGTATTTGGCTTCCAGGCGCCTCATCTGAGCTGGATTCCTTTGTAGCATTACTGCCCATCCCTCAATAGCTTCGTCTGCCATGCCTGTTTCATCACGAAGTTTCCCTCGCGCGACGCTTCTCCTTGTCTCTGCATCTCTTGCAAAGATTTTAAGATTTGCCTGAAAGGCGCGGAAAAGAACCTCTTCGTTGCTATCGTTGACGCCATCGGCTTCCTGATTACCCGCGTCTACGGTGCCTCCCACATCTGCGGCATCATACGTGTCGTCCCGCTCGTCGTCGTCTGGATCGAGCGCTGCGAGAGCAGATAGGATTGCTGCCTTGTTTGGGGCGGTAGATTTGTCTTTGAGGACGTCGTCAGCAGTCTTTTCAGGGTTCTTTCCAAATGAAATTTTGGACACATCAACTGCTAGTCGATCAAAGTCATCGTCGTCGAATATGTTGCGCCTGGTAGGTAACTGCGGTGGTGTTGAGTGTGGCGCCAGGTCTATTGACGGTTCAATCTCAGGCTGCTTGTGTGATCTTTTTTTGTTTTCACAAAATGTTAGTCATGTTTCTGAGATTCTTCTCTCCAAGAGAGGAAAGTACTATGAAAGAACTACTCACAATGCTTCACTCCTATCCGCAGTAGCAAGGTGCGGTGGCAACGTCTCATCAAATAGGTTAGCTATGACTTGCTCCACATCGTCGCCATACTCATCCAGACACTTTGCTATGAATCCGGTTCCCAGGTCTGGGAAAATGTCTTGAACATGAGTAATCTGGCTCATCTGGTGGATATGCATCTCCATTTGTACATCCTCCGGTGCTGCTACTCCCTTTCCTTTATCAATCTTCCTCTTTACCAATTTCTTGGGCCGGACAATGATGCCAACTTTGAATGCTTCCAAGGCAGTGATGCGATTCTTGAGATTAGACGGTGCAGCAGCTGATATCTCCACCTTACGCAGCAAAACCTTGAGTATCGGTGTATTGGTTACCAGGTCAGCTGCTAGAGAGTCGTTGGCGTTTAGGGTTCCCTTCCTGTGTGCCTCAGCTGCAGCCTGGATGGCGAATAATTGATCGCCAATCATGGACCATTTCGGAGGTTCTACCTCTATCAATCCAACGAGACACAAGTAGACAGTAGTAATGATAGCCTTGCGAAGAGGAGGATTTATCACCTGGAAGCAGGTAACCAAGCCATCGAAGAAGTCAGAACCAGCGAGAAGGAGCATACATGCATTAGGAGAAGCATGTAACAGCGGATTAAGGCGTGTGAGCTCTATTTCGACCAATTTGAGGTCCCCTTTATTCCCAGCATCGAGCTGTGGAATAAGAAGCTTTTTGAGAGAGAGTAAGGAGGATTCAATAGGAGCAGCATGTTGGGTGAATAATTGTGAGAATAGGGACGCCGTATGCTTCTTGGGGAATATCTTTGCGAAACCAGCCAGAAAAATAACATCCAGTAATCGAGGCGGAGGACATATCGTGAGCAGCCGTGAGATGAGGCGGAATATCGTCTTTAGCAGCCGTGGCGATATTATCTTTGGCTGTGAGCCAGATTCCGTAGCCGTTTCCTGCACGAATGATACTACAAATGTCGTCAAAGCCTCATCATCTGCACTCGCCTGTCGTTTAAAGGTAGTATCATCGAGGTTGAGATACGCTTGTGATAGTGCAATCCAAGCTTCTGACACAGCATCCCAGTCTTCTGATGAAATTTGTTGCCGCCATGAGGCCTTAGGAAACGGCGCAAAGGGGGGAAAAGAAGAAACCATGACTTTCTGTCCCAGAGACCGATATTAATCACTCTTGATTCCGAACAGTAAAAAGAGAGAGAGAGAGAGAGAGAGAGAGAGACAAAAGAATGAGAGTGGAATTCGCAATTGGTATTGCAGCTTTCAAGTGTTGATAGACCCCTTATATAAGAGCCGGGGAAAGGCTGACTTAAATAATAACAATAATTGAGACAGGCCCAGCATCTGCCTCGTATGGCATCTGAAGCTTCTCACTTATCATCGTCCCCATCATCGCCGAATGATTCATATGGTGGTTACAGCAGCTAGTACTATTTCAATATTAAAAGCGAAGGAATGGATCCACAGCTTCCCCCAGTTCGCGGCTCGCATCTACCAATCAGAAAAAGTCTCTGTAAAATAAAAAAAACCTATCCCTCTAATGGCTTAGCGCAGCGCACAACGAAAGCCCTAGCTAGAACCCCACCAACAAAAAGAAAAAAGATATTGGCTCTCACTGTTCTTGAATTAAGCATCATCAGCAATCAATCAATCATACGCACATTTGCCAAATTCGTACGGCCTCATCACTTTGCCGCAACGCAGATCGCGCCAATTCAACCCATATTAAACGATCCGTTCGAGTCGTGAAGCCGTTCACCATGTCTTACCAGAAGAATGAGAAGGATGTTCAGGAGCCGGCTGTTAGTTTCATTTAAGCCTTCTCGAGGACGGACTTGAGACCCTTACAAAGCTCTTAGAAAAAGTGCTAACCATATATATCATTTTACTTAAAATAAAAACAGAAGAGCCACAAGATCCGAATCACCCTCTCCTCTCGCAAGGTCCAGGTCCTCGAGAAGGTCTGCACTGAGATCATCGACCGTGCCAAGACCAAGGACCTCCGTGCCAAGGGCCCTGTCCGCCTGCCTACCAAGCGTCTGACCGTCACTCCCCGCAAGACTCCTTGTGGTGAGGGTTCCAAGACTTGGGATCGCTTCGAGATGCGCATCCATAAGCGTCTCATCGAGTGCGTTTTCCCCCTTTTCCGTCAATCTCAAATGCTGGTAGCTAATAGGACTTTGATTATAGCCTCCACGCCCCCACCGAGGTCGTCAAGCAGATTATTGTCAACATCGACGCTGGTGTCGAAGTCGAGGTCACCATTGCTGCTTAAGCAAACTTCCAATCTCGTACAGATTGAAAGAGTGACCGGCACTCTGACATCGAGGGAAATTGAAACGGCCCTCGAAGCAGATAGGCATGCAATACACTGGTTTATGACATGTAATTGTTTCCATTACATATATACCTGGCAGTGACCGTCTTTCTTCCTTGTGACATATCTTAATCCCATCTCTCTCAAGAAATGTAATACCACAATAAACCGGTACATAGTTCCACCGCCTCAAAATATTCATATTCTCAATTGATATCTCGGCGAATATTTCTCCGGCCAAAAAAAAAAAAATCTATATAACCAGGAATGGTAGTGAAGCCCGTAAACGCCGTAGAATGTCTGTCTTATATACAGAACTCGGAACCATATCGATAAACGCCCTATTGATCTGTTACTTTAATTTCCCTTTCATATCCATTCAATTCCAAGAGGATGCTAGGTATCGTTCTATTCAAGCTAAGTTAGAAATCCCACCGCGTACATACTCGCGGTGGTGGTAGTTCCGGCATCATTCCATCCGCAAATGCTCCAGTTTGTGCAAATTTAACCCATTGCGTCTTCAAAGTGTCGCTATATTCTTCAATAGGCAATTCCGTATCTTTGTTGTATACCGGAGGTCCATTTGCGAACCATATCCGTGTCCAAGTGCCATCAAATCCCCGTATACCAGGAAGTCCATCCTGATAAGTGACAGGCTTCCCTTTAAACATGGCAAGTCGTCCATCCATACTCTTTGAGCTGTAACTTTCAACAGGTGGATGCTGCTTCGAGCTGTTTGGAGGATAGGGATTGTTGCCACTTGCAACACTTCCATTTGCTGATGGAGGCTGAGCTGCTCCAAAAGGATTGGCTTGAGAAGACGTACCGTTGGTTTGTTGCTGCTGCTGTCCAAACGAGTTTGCATTTATTTGTCCAAAGCTTGTTCCAGAAGCCTGATTGCCAGGCGCTCCAAACGCTGACTGTTGTTGAGGAGGCTGTTGACTAAATGGATTGGCAGCGTTTGATGCTGGTCCTTGAGTCGTAGCCGCAAACGGATTGGCAGCGGGAACTGATGGTTGTCCAAAGGCACTTGCAGCTGCTGGCTGCGCCAGCTGGCCAAAAGGGTTAGAGGCATCACTGGGCTGATTTGTATTGCTTGTTCCAAAGGGGTTCGATGTAGCGACGACTCCTTGGCTGACATTCGAACTGGCAAACGGATTGGCAGTCGGTATACCATTACTGGCTACGGAAGCAAAAGGACTTGAGCCAACACCCGCCGCCGAAGCGAATGGATTTGGCTTCTGCCCAAGCTGACCGGGTTGGCCAAACGCAGTTCCTTGGGCTTGCGGCTGTGTTTGTGTCTGGCCAAAGGGATTGTTCTGAGTATTTGGCTGAGATGCTTGTCCAAAAGCTGGGTTACCAAACGGACTAGGCTTGGCCCCAAGAGCAGACGGCTGACCGAAGGCAGAAGTTGACTGAGCAGATTGACTAAAGGCAGATGGTGTTTGAGTCGGCTGCCCAAAAGCTGAAGATTGAGGCGGTTGGCCAAAAGCAGACTGTGAAGGCTGACCAAAAGGATTAGGCCGCTGACCTAGAGAAGATGGCTGGCCAAAAGCGCTTGTTGCCGTCGCTGTCGTTGCCGTCGCCATAGCAGTGTTTCCCCCTCCAAAGGGGTTTGCAGCTGGGTTTGATCTTCTTCCAACAAGAAATTCTCCAAATGGCGCGCCTTGCGTACCTTCTTTGCATATATCGTGTCGGTTCGGATGTCGATTCTCTCCTTCCACTATAAATCTTGCTGCCTCGATCGGATTTTGTGTTGCACTTTCCATCTGTTGTTTGGCATTTTGGTAAAGCTGCTGTGCCTCATTCAACTGTGCGCCCCCCCCCCTTGGTTAGCATTTTTCCCGCTTCAGCCACGTGAGAGGAAAATATTCAGGTGAGAGCCTACAGCTTGTTGCTCGCTCCCCGTAGCTTTGCCCACGAGGTAATGGAGCCTAAGTTCCTCAAAACTCTGCTCACGAGGATAGCCTCCAAAAAGCTGATCCGGAGCATCTCGCCCCGGCGCATATGCGGAAAGGATCCATTGCGGCGCTTCGGTTGTCAAGTCTTTCTCGATAACTTCGGGTGATATGCTATATTTTACTTTTCTTGAAAGTCAGTTCTGTACATGGCAGTCGATTCCCACATATCTTACAGAACGCGCTCTCAGTTCCATTTGTATTGGCTCCCCCCAAGGCTCCGAAACGATTCGAGGTTTGGTTGCGGTTGCCTCCAGCATTGGGGTGTTCATAGCGGCAGCTATCTGAAGAAAACCACAATTAGCATCTCTTACAAAGATAACCCTTTATCGGATTTGAAACCTGAAAAGGGAATGAATGGCCCCGATTCAAAGCGAATGTAGCTGGAGGCTAGGTAGGTAGAGTTCACGTACTGCCAAACTTGCAATAGCCTTGCTGGTAGAATCTGCACACCGCCATGGTGAGTAGTTGTTAAAAGATAATATTTATGTGATATTCACAGCAGCTATGCCATCGCGAAATACCGGTGTTTCCAGCGTCGGCTCACGATGGCGTCGCGAGAAATAAAAAAGAGAAAAAAAAAGATGTTGAGCGGTTGGAGGTTGGAGATTAGATAGGCTAAGAACAAAGCAGTTGCCTAAGATAGCCAGCCTTGTTCAGCCTCGGAAGATTTAGTGGTTCCTTAGCGCCTACAAGCGTCAGACTGACCAATTACAGCGCATCTATCCGCTATAGGATGGGTGGTATATCAGCCTTGGACCTTTTATAGGTGGTAATAACCATTGCCAGCAATCATTTCTAAGGCTTGACAATTTCTTCGGTTTTCACCCCTTCACTTCTGAAAATAATATTTAATTTGAATCTCTTTTTTTCTTTTTCTTTTTTCTTTTTTTTTTTTTCTTTTTAATGTCAGTTTGGTTCTTGTTTGCCACGTGTGTATTTCATACACTTTACTTTGTACATGGTACACATATTCCTTCTTCCCGTTTCACAGTCTCTGTTTATCATTACCAAAGTAACCCCGTTCATCGCCTCTCAAAAAAGAGTATCATAACGTACACATACCAAACATAATTCAAGCCTTCTCAGCCAGTCTAAACTCTACCATAGGGCCCTTCTTAGCACTAGTGAAGATATCGGCCAACTGGAACTCCTCAGGACGGTGTCGGCCCCATTCAAGGTCGGGACGACCCTCACTAGGGTCTACAACTCCAACAGCCCTTCTCATGTCGTAGAGATATAAAGCGCGAGCAATAGTTAGAGTCATTTCAACATATGCCATTGCCTTACCAATGCATCCACGGGGCCCAACACTGAAGGGGCAGAAAGCGCTCTGTGCCAAGGCAATATCATCTTCAGTAGTCGCTCTCTTAATTGCAGGATTCATAGCACCGCTGATCCAGCGCTCAGGAGCGTATGTGAATGGCTGAGGATAGTAATCTTCGTTGTGGTGAATGTTGTAGTGCGGAGTTCCAACAACAATGCCTTCGGGGATCATCTCACCATCAATGGTAATGCCGCCAGCTTGGACCTCACGAGGCAGGATACCACCAACAGAAGGAGACATACGCATAGCTTCATCAATGCAAGCACGGAGATATGTGCATGAACCAAGAGCGGCACCTGAAACAATCTCCTCTACGTTGTTAAACTTGCTTCGGATTTCTTCGGTAACTTTCTTCAGCGCGTGAGGGTTATGGACAAGATAGAATATGGTGGCGGCAATGGCCGTCGAAGTTGTATCAGATCCAGCAATGATGCTATTAAATTTTGCCATGTTAGCTTTGATCCATTAGCCTCTCGATATCTAGAGAATGGGCTTACAGCAAGTTTGATTCTCCCCACAGTTCAGGAGTTGAGAAACCCTCGCCAGTCTCGGGGTCACGAGCTTTGAGGAGATAGTAGAAAAAGTCACGGCGGTCTGTCTCTTCTCCAAGTTTGGTTCTCTCGGTTAACTGAGCTTTGCTGTAGGCCATATACCTGGCACGTCCAGCAGCGAGTTTGGGGAACAAGACCTTGTCGAACTTGAGCTTGTCAACGATGGGCATTGTACCGCACTTTTTATTTATTTTCACCACTGTCAGCATACATCCCTTCTCGTATTTGCAACTTTCAACAACTTACAAGAAGATGCCTAGTAGTAGCAGCCTCAACCAGGCCAAGGGCGAAGCGGTTATCCGGGCTTTCCAACATGCGGAATGACTTGCCAAAGCTTAGATCACCAAGGATATCAATCGCGAGGTAGTTGCTCCAGTGAGCCATGTTTCGTGGTTGAGACCAGCCCTTGGAATCGCCAGCACCATCTTGAAGACCAATTTGCTCGCAAAAGGTGCGCACGTTGTTCAGAATGTATCGCTGCATCTCCTTCATAGCGCTCTCAGAAAAGGCGTGAGAAAGCACACGGCGCTTGCGGGCATGGTTCACCTTGTCGCGGGTGTTGTGAGTGTTGGCGACTGGGTGAGCAAAGGCATTGTAAAATTCAGCCTTGCGCACATTGGACTTGAAGCCGTAGATATCTTTCAAAGACTGAGTGGTGCTGAATGAGACGGAGTTGGGGCCATAGCGAACCACCTTGCCTAAGCAACCAAGTTTGTCAGAACCCGACTTAAAAAAAAACCCCCCCTCTCCTCCTTTTTACATCTTTTCGTATTTAATTTTCTTTTTTCTTTTTTCTTTTTATTTTTTCTTTTTTGGTAATCTTGATTCTCAATTTTTCATGTCTTACCATATTTCTGGTGCAACCGCCAAAATTGAAGGTGGCGGTCGCCCTTCCAGGCGTGGTAGAGCTGGTAGCCATCTGTGAGCTTCGCGATGAGGGGACCTGGATATTTCGCAAGAGGGTGGAAGAACACCCTATAGACGACGAGGGCGAATGTCTTTTTTTTTTTTTTTCACATTAGCATCGCCATTTTTACGATTCTAGTTCTCAGACAACATATGCTCATTCTCGCATATTCCATTACATAGACACAAAAGACTTACATAAAAGACACCAGCACCTAGCAGGAGCCCCAGCCAAGCAGCTGCATGTTGTAGGCTGAGCGACAGCATCTCTGCGAAAAGTTCAAGCTAGCAAAATCGCATGTAGAAACTCTGCGCAGCAGAGAAAAGAAGAAACAATGAGGAATGAAGGTTTAAGCAAAAGGACTCCCTCAAGAAAAGAATTCCACCAAAGGCTTTTTGAATTCCAGACAAACTCCCCCCCGGACAAACCCACAAACTCTGTTAATCGTCGATTCTAGATCATCGGCTTTCCACGGCACATAAAGCATTGCAGGCTTATCGATTACACATGCATTTTGATGCAAAGAAACATGACATAGGTGGCCCAATCAGCCCTACTAACGCTTAGGTTCGGTCCGGGGGAGGGTTGGTTCTTTTGACGTCTGACGAACGACCTGTGCGCGGGGAAAACGCCTATGCAAAGGCAAGGGTATGTATGTACTCCGAAGTTCCGAAGATAAAAAAGAGATGAGTGAGAACAAGCAAAAGAAATAAAATATTAAAATAATAAAATAATAATAAAATGAAAAATTGCTTTTTTAGATCTAGATTACGCTCACCTCGGGGGCATTTTCGGTTTCATGGCTAATAAAGCTTGT